>JAQHUG010000321.1:1477857-1490940 GCA_028555095.1 Dicrostonyx torquatus
TTCTCTTTCTGAAGAGATGGGGAAAAAGCAAAGTGTTTGCTATTCTCTTTAACACACTACAATATTTCACCCTGGTCACCAAAATATATGTGCCAGTCAAGTTCTCTTTACCAGCCTTATGTCCTTCCACGGACATCAGCAATGAAACCTGTTATTCACTTCAATTCTGACTCCATGTAGCTGGAGATAATGTCAAATCCCACAGTAGGGGAGCTCAATCCCAGGAAATGGCTACTCTGTCTTAAGCCAAGTACACAGAGAAGATTGTAAAACGTCCTTCTGACCTACAGACTATGAAGCAGAATTGCCATGACTCCCTTTCTGGGTTCAATTAATTTGCTAGAATGTCTCCAAGAGGCACTTCTCTCTTCATTGCAAAGGTTACTACAAAGGCACAGATGGACAATTAAAGGAGGGTTTGCCCAGGAAAAGAGGAAGAAGAAAAGGACAAACTTAGGGGGAAAATCTGTTTTCTTATTTAATTATGTTTATATTTATTATTTATTGTTAGTCCTTCTACACTTTATTACATATTTATAGCTTATTCTATAATGCTACTGTCTACTGTTATCTTTCTTTTATGTGTCTTACCTCACTTCAATCTCTGTTAACTCTCCTTCATATCTGCCTATTCTTTTTTTCAGAATCATAATTTTTGTTTTTGTTTTGAGACCAGGGCTATGTAGGTCTTACCTCTGTACCTATGTAACTCCTTCTGGATTCTCTAGGAACCCAAGGAGAGTGCCTTTTTAAAGTGTCTCATAGTAAATCTCATATAACTAAAAACATTTTGTGAAATAGTCACAAGGATTTAGAAATCTGTGTCATCAGAAACTGGTGTCAAAATCAAAGTACTTTAGCAGTACTCATAAGCAAAAGTCTTCAAGGACAAAGTCAGGAAGTTGGACAGAAAGAAATATGTGTATTTCATGTTGTATCGACAATGGAAAAATCTGGAGTATCTTTAATTTTGTATAAAGTGGATATAGTCACAAAGTTCAGTGATGAAGAGTTGCTATATAATGTCTAACTATATTTTGCAAAGATTAAAATATTATATATGTATATGTATGTATGTATGTATGTGTGTGTGCATGCATTTGTGGTGTGTATGTGTGTGTTTCCCACAACAGTGTGTAGAAGGACAACTTTCAGGGCTTACTCTCTTTCTGCCTTACTTTTCAGTCATGGAATTTGGATTGTCAGCACTATATGGCAAGTGTGCTCCTGTCTCCCTGGTCCTCTGAATCCATTTTACTAAAGAAATGCTTTTAAGCAAACTCTTTAGGAGAGCAGGAAAAGTGGTAGAGATAAGGGGGTTAAGGGTGTTTTCAAGAAATGCCATGGCATAGCGGTGGGCCCATGTTATAAAATGTTAGATAAAACTAAGGAACAATTGTCTAAGAACGTCCAAAGAAAATCGTTCATCACGAAATATTAGTTATTGACAAAAGCATCTGGACTTGGAACCTACCTAAGGGGGACACCAGAAGTGGCAGCTACAGTAACTCAATAAATTTGTTCCTAACACATATCAGAATAAGTAGAACACAATTAAATTGTATTTATTTTGCTTCTAACTCTTCTGTGTTAGCACAAACTTGTTCTTTGTGCCTTATAAAAACTACCACACAGGAGTAAAGAGGTGTTTTTCAATAAATTGTTGGCTCTTGTTTATAGAACACTCAACATTTTTTTTATTATTTTCTCTCTACATACATGCTGTATCCAATAGGCCAGAACCTGTTCTGTGGACAAAGGATGGTGCAGAGTTACCAGATCCTGATCGAATGGTCGTGAGTGGTCGGGAACTCAACATTCTCTTCCTGAACAAAACGGACAACGGCACATATCGATGTGAAGCCACGAATACCATTGGCCAAAGCAGCGCAGAGTATGTCCTCATTGTACATGGTGAGTTCTTTGGTAGACATTACATGGGAAAGGAGTAAAACCAGGAAGAAATGTTAAAATCTATCAACATTATTAGAAAAATCAGGTAATAGGTCTTCTTTTTCTTTCAGAAGGACTTATCATGAGTGTGAATGTCTTCAAGATAGACATTTAATGTGTTTCGGCTTTGGCTAATAAGAAAAAATTAAAGAATATATGAAAAATAAAATTATTTTGTGAGAACCTTTATTACAAGTACTTTAATTTGCTATTTAGTAGTGATTTGTAAATTATATTAGTGGTTATCTTTAAATTTACCATATATATGATTTTGAGTCATTATCCACAGTACCAGAAAACATTTTTTAAGCTAACTTCATTGTATTATCATTAAAATGTGCTTTCTAAACACTGAATTGCATCACAAAAAAAGATAATAATGTACCATTGGAGTACAGTAAAGGCAAAAGTCCACAATTGAAATGTTTAATTTCTTATGAGTAATAATTTGAATTTTTTTCTCTTGACTGCACTTAACTAAAAATTGGTTTGAATGCAAAAAGGGAAAAATGGATATGAGTAAAGAAAATGAGTGTTTTACTTTCAAAACACCACAGCTTCTCCATAAGGAGGCTTTAGTGTATGACTAGAAGGGAACGCCTCATAATACCGTAATAAATACAGGTAATGTTCTTTATATACCTGCCTCTGACAGATTCTCATGTATGCCAGAATGCATTGTGAATCTCCAGGAGAAAGATTTTCCAACAGTAGTAATGCTTCCCTCATATATTCTACCAGGAAAATATTTTACCGAGCTTACTATTTTATCCTTTGTAATATCACAAAATAATGAGCTATCATTATATAAAACAAAAAAAGCAGTAATAAATTCATTCAGTGGACTTCAAGAATCATGGAAAGAATGTTTTGTGTCTTTCATCTGAATCCAAGTATAAAATACTGCTAGAAACTTGGACGAGTCAATAAAAAAGGAAAACTATTGGAGGGATTAATTCTAATTATTTGAGAGAGATTTAATTTTCTGGAAGAATAATAGCCTTTTTGTCATATTTTCAAGTATTCATTTGTTATAATACAATAAGAATGAAGAAAATAATATAATAATATATAGTTCTGTTTTCAAAATTGTTGTAATATGAAGCCTCTGTTCTTAACATACCTTGCTATTATAAACAGTGAAGACATACAATGCATAGATTTTTCACAAATAACACACCCGCAATTGTAGAGTTCCGTGTTCCATTTCTAATATGTTGTGAAAAGTTTAAAAAATCAATTTTTGAAAGATCAGTCATACAATTAGGTTAATTAGACTGGGTTAAAGGTGGTAAACTCACGTAGGTGAACGCGCCACTTTCATTACCAGGCAGAGTATAAAAACCACCTTTTCAATCACAAAACTTCCTCAGAACTTAAGTGCAGGATGCAAGGGTTCTTATGTGTGTATAACATGCGCTCTCATCTTAATTCTGGTATATATGATCCGTCAAAAATAGTCTAAGTGAGAAGTCTGCCTGCATGTTGTGCAGCACGACTCATTGTGTTGACAGCATGCACCTTAAGACTGCGGAGAACTCAAAGAGAAGTGACTGAGAAATAATATACCCGGATACATGACATTTTTCCTTTTAAAGAATTCAAGTAGGGAAAAATTCATGCTATCTCAGTGCTTACAAGCTGGCAATGATTTTTTTTTCCAATAAGCAAGCTGCCTTTAGGTTGTTGGCAGTTGACATATTTCTAATAAATATTTTCTAAGAACTTTTTAAGAATCATTTTTGGCTTTGCTTTTGAACTCCAGTTCATCAAAAGCACCCCATAGATTAATGCTTTTCACGCTGCTAGGTAGATGCTGTGAAGTTCAACAGTAGTTTACCTAGCATTATTACAAGAAGTAATGAGAGGCTCTGCGACACAATAAAACCATATTACACTGTGTTTACCGGGGGCTCCAGTTGGGTCCATTACAAAATAAAGGGTACTTCTTTCCCTTTGCACACTAGGTATAATGTTACATCAGTCACTGGTTGTATGAATATAAAAGCTACACTCTTCTGTTAATGGTTTGGCTGTTTTGAAACCCCACTAAATGATAAAATGACATTTGACCTACAATAAATGCTACGTGTGATGGTTTGTGATAACTTTACCTTTTTACATTTTACTCCAAGGTTGACTTTTTACATCAGCTTTGATGATTTAACATAACTCTAGTACAGAAAGGGTTTTACGACCTGAGACTCACATCTGAATCCATCAAAGCTGCCTGCATTTATTGATTCCCATCATGATGGAGGTTGGGATACGTTCCTGTAAAATCACCAACCACACAGATGTCAGGCTCTGGGTAGATATTATCTTCAGGGTGCAATGGTAGTACATGGTGAAGTTTTATGACATTTAATTGTTATGACCTTTGATGTTTTGGGCTATATACACTGCAGGTTTTCTTCAACTCCTCTCCCCTATTACACCCTTAAAAGTTTTAGCTTTAGAACTACAGATGGTGGCTTAAAACACTTGACTTCAATGGAAGCATCACTGAAAGTCAGTCAACAAGGAAATATAAGAGGAAGGCTTACATAAATGAAGCCTGTGCACTTTTAAAAGGACAGTAAAGGAGACAGCACTTCTCATTAATAAGCTCAGCAATAGAAAAATAAGTCTGTTAATAGCAAGAATTAGTTATTCTATTTAATTTATATACGCATCATAGCTCATTAGATTTATTTATAAAATGTTAATAATTCTCTGTTATTTTATCATCCTTTTAAAGGAAATCAATATATGTAAAATTGACATGTTATAGCATTTTGTTCCATTTGTCTCTTTGTATTTTGATAAATATAATCAAAATAATAATTCATTTATTCATCAATAATTTGGTATATATACTCTGATTATAAAGATAATATGAAACTAAAGTAATTTGCATTCAACACAATGATAGTTTAACAGAGACAAGAAGGAATAACATCAAATCATCAGTACAAAAGTGAAGAATTAAGGAAAGATTGCCATGTAGGTGAGCATAATCTGTGACAGTGCAGAGCAAGTATCAATACTGTAAAAACATAAATGCAACACTAGAGTTCCATAGTACTCTTAATGGCATACATCAAAAGCAAACTTATTTAGTACACTATCAGTAACACAGATGTGCCCTGAATTGGACTAGTATTCTTGTATATCACTGTGAGCCTAAATAGATGACAGCATATATGTCACCAGTGCTTACTGAACAGTCACATAGTGATGTTGTTTCCCCTCCAAATACTTCTAAAATGCAGTATACAGAATATTAATTCACTACACATTTTTAAATATAAGAAAATTCCAAATTCTTGTTGAAAAAGTCATAGGAAAATTGTGCAATATCCAACAGTATAAAAACTAATGATATATTTAGCAAGATAAGTTCAATAAACAGCCTTGTTTCTCTAAGAAAACATTCATTTTTAAGAAACTTCATAAATTATCCTTCCCAAGCAGGGACAACATCCAACTACTGAAGGCATCAAAGCAGATAGCTATGGCTATAAAGGATTGCTGGTTACCTTAGTCATTTTAGAGTTGAAAGAAATCAAAATATTTCATATTTTTCTCATCATCTGATTAAAATTATCCTCTTGGGGTGAAGACAGAGAGTGAGATGGCTCATCGAATAAGAGAACTTGTTGCCAAGCCTGAATGGTTGAGTTTGTTATTGGGACTCAGGTGGCAGAAGAAGAAGACTATTCCTAAGAGTTTCTCTTTTATCTCTACCCCTGGGCCTAGCACGTCTGTTTCTAAAAAAAAATAAATAAAACAACAGAAAATTTGGAGTCTTTACTCTTGAAAATATCACAACTATATGAAATATGAAGTCTTTGAGATGTAATATATATGAACAGTAATAAGTCCAAATGTTCCCAAAGCTTAACACAGTTCACTCTTACATGTATCAGTGTATTTTAGTCAATTCATATGACAGTTATAAGTTCTGCATCAAATATACAAACACACACATATGATGATGGAGAGTACACAAAATACACACAACACACATACGTAGATATATGAGTGAAGGTATGAGAGAAAGAGTGAGAGCAGAAAAAATAAATATATTAAACAATAATAAGGGAATGTTTTCTTCTAACTCCTTTAAAAATGCAGTATACAAAATATTAATTCAGCAGACATTCCAAGAGAGCAAGAAAATTCCAGCATCAACAGCTTTCCTGAAATTTGTGAAGGTAGGCAAAGAAAAAGACCAGCTGTCTCTTTTACCAATAGATGCAGAATTGGGCAGGTATACAGTGTAAGGCAACATTGCACACATTGATACACAAACATCAGGGAAGAAAGCAAGCCATATGGTAATGAATGCACATATTACAGAAATTTCCTCTTGCTTATTTAAATTTACCCTATGTATCACTGCAACACTTACATGTGAGTTAAAATTATTTTACCATTATCTGACTTATTGTACTCTGTCCTTATTTTCTTCTATAAATGAAATTTTAAAAAATTTAATCAATTCACAATCTTATAGTGTGCTTCTTTGAATGAAATCACAAACTATACAATTTTCTGTTTTAACTTTGCATATATATATATATATATATATATATTTGTATGGTATTTAATCTTTATAGCCATATAAAAAATGCAAAATTCTCTACACCTATTATTTTGATATCATGGATTAAAATAGCATTGTAGTTTGCTTCTATTTTTATTCTCCCAATCAAGTCTCACAGTCATTGATTTAATAGCTCTAAAATATCACTGCGCATTTTTAGTTTATTTGTTTCTTCAGGTGTTTATTGAAATAAACCCTGATAAAAATGGCACTGCCATTGTTTATTGGCAAGATAATTACTTTAGTAATAACACATAACACACATACATATACTATGTGATCCATCATATTTTATTGTAAGTTGGTAAGAGCCATTATAAAAATAGCTTAATATTTTAAAAAATAGTAGTAAGAGAGCATTTATTCTATAAATGTCTATGTGTTTAGAGTGAAATGTATCAAGTCATTAGATGTGCCTTTCCAATTTTAAGAGTGAGTTACAATTGCTACTTTCCTTATATTTAGTATTAATAATAAATATCAATAATGCTAAAGACAAATGCTGTTTAAATATATTATAGAACATAATATCAAAACCAAACTTCTGGGGTGTGGAGTGCACTGTACCTCTTCAGACTGGGGGAGTGGCTGTTTTCCACATGGACGCAGAGCACTGAGAGCAAATGACTTCTCACTATGGTAGACAAATGACTGAGGCAGGGAAATGAGCTTTTTTCACTGACTGTAAGAAACGTTTCTAGGGTATAACTGTGGAAGGAAACTTAAAAGAAATCCCACAGTAGCTCAGAATTGAGAAATAAATGGTTATTTATTTAGGGGTAAACTCACAAATCAGAATCCTCTGCTTGAATGGAGAACAGAAACCAAATCTAGAAACTGGAAAGAGAGAGACCACATGCTCTACATTGACTTATATAGCATAAGAGGCCATGCCCCAGTGGGAGGGTAACCACTCGCTGTAAAACTTCCTACAGCATATCACTGCTTTCAAATATTTACCTATTGTTCAGATAATAGATACAATTTTGATAAATTTAACAAAATAATACATGTAATACATGTATGCTTGAATGATGTAATTGATTTTTAAACACAATGATCATCTCATAATTTTATACCTTAACTTTCTTATTAAACTCTGTCCTGTCATATTAGATATCCTATTATGGAAGTACAAATTTTACATTTCATACCAAGAAAAGCAGTGATTTGCAGGTGAATGAGTACACTTAGCACAGAAAAAATGAAAATGATTAACATAGTAGCTAGGGTGAAGGTTACTAGTCCCTTTGGACACATAATTACAATAATTTAGAGAATTTAGAAGATTATGTATTTATTATTTATGTATGCAGTTGTACTCCTAGATAGGTGGATTCTAACAGATTATGATGGCACTGAGAGAGGAAATTAGTGTATAGAACAGGAAAGAGAAGACTGAATTGTGAACAGATGCACAGCCTAGCAAACATTAAAGAGGGATTCAACTAAAATCTGTTCCCTCATATAAACACAGACCTGACCAGCTGGTAAATTAATTGTGTGCACTAATAATGAGCATGCTTCCTGCAGAAGCTTTCTTTAGAAACATAAATTGAAAATACATGGTATAGAATGAAAACTATAGGAAAGACACCACTAGGTAACAACGAACTTTGTGCCAATAATGGAGAGTCCCTTGGCTGCTGATCTCAACAATGCTGGCTGAGATCTTCCTACACAGCCACTGCTTGCATGATTCTTTAAAACCATCTCTTTAATCCTTGAGCTAACACATCACTCTAGACATGAAAAAGTAGACAGAGCTCTGATGCCTGTAGAAAAGCCATGCCTCTGACTGTTTTAATAATCTGGCAAACTCTGCAGAGACAAGTGTAGATGAGAGCTCTGCATTTGTTTTATAACTCATTTAAAAGTGTATGTGTTGCGTGCGTGCGTTTTGTGTGTGTGTTTGTGTGTGTGTGTGTGTTGAATAGATCACTAAACAAAGTTGAACCAAATCTCTCTCTTTCTGATGAAAATACAGTGGATAAATTGAGTTTTCAGCTGTCACAATGCAAAATCCATGCATATATACCTCACTAATGCAATTGTTCTTCCAGATCCAAATGGATGTCTACCAAATGTCAAAAGAAAAAAATTAAGAATTTATTGTTCAAAGTTTTCAACATTAATAATATATACTGTGTCTCTATAACCTTTCTCCCACTTGCAATATATAAAAAGGTAAAGACAAGGATAGATTCATTTGCACTCAAGTCTTCTTATTTTGTTAGGTATAAATCTACTTAGGCTGTAATTTTCCAAATATTTACAGAGTTCTTTTACCCAACAACATAGAGTTTAGTTGGCTCATTTGTCAAAGAATTCAAGCCATACATCATGACATTATGGAGAGAATTGGGGTTATGGTTTTGAGAAACTCTGGACTTTACATAAAATACGTTTTGCAGCTTCTTACTTTATAGTTTCCACAAATATGATATTTAATATATCACATAATACTATTTTAAAACATAAAAATAATCCTCATGTTTTTCTCCTCTTGTTGGAAAATGCCACACTGCCAAGTAAGTCCAGAAGGGCCAGTGGAAAAAGATAAGAACAGATTGGGGGCCTCAATTGTAAGTTATGTTCACAGGACATTCCACAGCTTATCTAACACCAAATAGTCAAAATTGAAAATGGACGTGCCAGTAGCATTAGACTGAGTAGTGCATACTACATATTTAGAAACACATAGACATGTACACGAAAATGCATGTACAGCAAAAATTAAAGAAAAAGAGACCTTGAATTTGCAAAAGAGCAAGGTGGGAATTCAATGGGAGTGTGTGAATGGAGAAAAGGGAGGGAATGAAATAATAATAATCTCCTCAAAAATTTAGAAGATGAATATTTTTAAAAGGATCTTTCTATATGATTCAGTAACAGGGAACTTGTCAAGCATACGCAAGACTCTGGATTCAATCCCCAGTACTGCAAATAACAAAGAAAAAAATTAAAACAGATTAAAGAAAAAAATTAAGTTGAATGTGAGCCTGGAAAAGCTCTTGGTTAATGCTTAAAATCTTAAATAAATAAATGGGTAGATTAAGGAATTAATTAAGTCATATGAAAATTTTGTGGTATGTCCCTGTGGTCCAAGTGCCCAGGACCTAGAAGCAGCACATCACTAGTCCATACTCATCTTCTGTTCATGGGAATTCCACGCCAGCCTGGACAATATAATACCTTGATTCAGAAAGAAAAACACAAGCAGACAAAAGCCAAAACAGACAAAAAAAAGAAAAAAAACACCAAAACCAAACAAACAAGCCCTATACCCTAGATTCCAAATTAACTAAGAACCCTTTTCTAGTGAATTCATTGTGAGAAATTTTTATCAAGTGACATAAATATACCACTTGGCAGGAGCTGAACAACCATGTTGGGAAATGCAAAAGAGGAGTGGAAAACACCGCTCAGTTAAGAAATTTAGAGAGGTTTTGACCTCAGGCTTGTTATATGGAAATATGGGGGTCCCAGTAAGAGAATGACTTTTCTACCCTACAGGTATTAATTGGTACTAACATTTTATCAGATTATTTTTTCAAATTCCCAAAACATTTTCTTGAGGAGTTTAGGGTGATGTGATTTGCAGTGTAATGTGTGAGTTCACTGCATTGCACTTAAAAAGCAGACCAGCAGCCGGGCGGTGGTGGCGCATGCCTTTAATCCCAGCACTCGGGAGGCAGAGGCAGATGGATCTCTGTGAGTTTGAGACCAGCCTGGTCTGCAAGAGCTAGTTCCAGGACAGGCTCCAAAGCTACAAAGAAACCCTGTCTCGAAAAAACCAAAAAAAAAAAAAAAAGCAGACCAGCCTCGTTGGGGATATCACCTCTTGACATCATATTAAATCATGTTAAATTCATAGTAGTCAGAACGCCTTTCTTTCAGATCAGATTTGACTTACCAAAATCAAGAAACAGGTCTTTTAATGAAGTGATTACATGTGGTTAAATTAAATAGTGTGCAAAACACCTCTTGCCTCCTGAACTCACATGGAAAAACAAATTCTGGTTTCTCAATAGTTTTCTGAGTTCTTCCTTGTATCTCTTACTTCATGTACTTTTTGTTAAAAAATGGCACTGATATCCTTCCATGCAATCATGTGACTTACTCAGGGTAAGGTCCTTTTAGGGAAGAACTCATACATTGAAGTCTGTGGAGATTAATAGTACAGGATCATCCGAGCTGAAGGCATTGTTGATCCTGCTTTAAGCTTCACTTTACAGCGAGGTGGTGGTGGTGCATGCTTTTAATCCCAGCACTTGGGAGGCAGAGGCAAGCAGATCTCTATGAGTTCGAGGCCAGCCTGGTCTACAAGAGCTAGTTTTCAGGACATGCTCCAAAGCTGTAGAGAACCCTGTCTCAAAACAACTTTACTTGTGTCCATTTAGAATATGACAAATGGGTTTGAAAGAGAAAATACATAGTTATTTTTCTCTTCAGATAGTTCCTTTTCTCTTCAAATAAGACATCCATTTTATTCATAAATGTTCTATGTAATTACTTAGGAATTTTGGCTACCAGCTATCGTTCAAAACTGCAATTGGTTCCAGTTTTCCAGGGCGACTTTTTGTTATCGTCTTTGTATAAGGATTCCACTTAGCAGGAGAAGCCAGCAGAACCTACTAGAAACATTAAGAATTGTTTTCCAATCAAGTTTTGAGAAGGGTTCCTTTTATGAAACAGAAGAGGTTACAATTCTCCCAAATTGGAGAGTAACAGGGGTGAGTTGAAGTCCCATCAGTCTGATGTCTGTCAACTCATTAAGGGTTCTGGGTTGTCTTTATGCTATGATTTAAATAGGTCGCTACAGGTGCTGAATATAATGGGCGCAGATAAATGCCATCTTTACAAAAACAAAACCAGTAAACATGCCTCTTCTTGCCACTGTTCACAATGGCAGCAGAGTATATGATAAAATATTAAGGATCCATTATTTTTAAATCAGAAAAAAATTAATTATTTCTAGCATAATAATAATTCTTGCCTTAATTCTGTTGCCTTCAGAATCCCGACCCTTTGCGTGTATATCCATAATTGCTCTTGAAGTGAAATGATTATTCTGTCCCCTCTAGAAAGGGAAGTTTAGTATCATCAAACAGGAAGGATGCACATGTATGGATTCCAGACTAAATAGTAGCATTTTTTTCTCTTGATTTGGGCAATAGTCTTTGGGAGAGAAGCAAGCACCTTGGGCTTCTGGAGTTCTTTAGACTTAATTTTGTTTTCGAAAATCCATTCTGAATGCCATTTTTAAAAAGAGAAACTGTCACACACACAAAAAAACAAGTTGACAAGTTAGAAATTATACACCACATTTACAGAAAACACAACACACCTTTAACCTGGAAAACTCATTAGAAAAAAAAATGTTGCACTGCTCCACAGTTTATTGTGTGCTGTTCCTATTGGAAGTGACTTCATTGTGACAGAGCTTCATAGGATCTGGTGGGCTCTAATAAGCACCCCTCACCCACAAGAAGGTCAGGCTGTATGTTTTCTAATTTCTTCATTAAAATGTGAAGGGAGGGACCCTTCCTCATTATTTTGATTGACGTTTATGATTTACAATTCTAACAAATACTGACACACTCATTCAGAGTAGAAATGTCTTCAGCTGTTGCACTTTAATATTTGAGACAATTCTTTCAGAGTCATAGACTTTTAGTAGGAATTTTATAATATTTTGTGCAAAACTACAACTTTTTTACATATCAATCTTATTTAAACATTGGTTGCACATTTAAACTCTTATAAGAGATATGTTGCTTATTTAATGACATTTTATTATCATCCATGTTAGCATTTTCAAGGTACCTAAAACTTATATGACAAAGAAAATACTCCAAAAGTACACCATTATGTAGTTTATCTGTTTTCTTACATTTTTGTTATATATGTGTATATGTATATATACACCACTCACTATACATAAATAAATATATATATGTATATATACCTAAACATGTATATATAGTGAATGGTAAATTCCAGGTGACTAGTATATACTTTCTAGACTTGAAAGTAGTATTTTCTAGATACTTACTTAAATGAGGGCTCTTTTCAGGAGCAGAGCTAACCAAACAATAGGTCAAGTGTACTTGTTCCAAGAAAATATAGTATTTGTAAATAAGGAAGACAGGCTTTTGTTTAAGGCTATCCTGGTGATTTATTGTGTGAGGTAGAATACTAAATGGATGACAATGTGTACTAAACATATAGAGAGTTCCAGCGAAGCATTTGCCAGAACAGAAAAGGAAAACATGGACTAGTTCCAAATGAGAGGAGGCTTCAGAAATGAGGGCATAACAAGAAACTTGAAAGATAGACATGAAAGAGGTGAACTGTGGAGTGCATTTATTTGTAACTCAAAAGTAATTTCAGGAGTTTTATGGTAAATCATTGAAACTAACAATTTTAAAAGTTGCCATCAACTAATGAGGCATTCAAATGAATTCACCCAAAAGCTTGTCTTAATGTCTTGTTATTAAGACAATAAGTGAGGAGTCTCTTGTTTGTACTAAAAT
>JAQHUG010000321.1:1497232-1515311 GCA_028555095.1 Dicrostonyx torquatus
CTATCCTAAGGGATTATACAGTAAAACCCTTTATGTTAATACAATCTAGTAATGCACAAGTATTTCTTGCAGTACAACCCCTGAAAAACAAAAGATGCCTTAATCAATTTTCTTATGTGCATTTATGTATATGCTTATTTATGCAAATATTAAATTAAAAATATGTTCCAGTTATTTCAGAAAGCACATTGCTTTTTTAAAAACTGGGGCTAAAAAGAGTTTCATGTGATCCTGTTTAATATTTTAAATGCATGACTCATATATGAATAAATATTTCTAGAACATCTCTGAAATTGCTTTTGAAGTCATTAATAAACTAAACTGACTGCATATTTCTTACGAAGAAATGAATTAACTTAGGAGCTCTGTCTTTGAAGCTAGAGAGATTGCTAGCATTACCCTTGTTGCTCTGACACTCTGCATGAAACTCAGTTAATGACCTCAATGTAAGCCCAGTAAAAAACTGGGTTAATACTAATTACACCAACTTTGGGGTAGAAGATGACCTTGACTTCCTCTGGAACTTTTAGCCAGGACAACAAATAAATCTAAATGCCATAAAGCCTGACTTCTGAAAAGGATCTAATAAAATCTATTAACTTTGGGGAATTTATGGAATTGCAGTAAGTGCTCAGATAATTATGGTACTTTAAAGTTCCTTCGCTTCAATAATACAATATTTTTCTATTTCTCTAGTACAAATAATCTCTTATTAGCTTTCAGTATTCATTTAAGTTAGTCTGTGGCCAGAAAAGTAAAGGTTTCTTGAACTAGTTGATGTGAAGTATGTGCAAGGTGATGACAAGGTGACAAAACAGATTCTTCTAACTTCTGACATATGGAAATAAATTTTATGCAATTGAGTCTCATCAATACTTATGTAGAAATTCTGAAAATGCTGATTCTTACATAAATAAAAACGTTTATAAAATGGTCAAAATATTTTACTAAATATATGTGGAGAAAGCAGAAGGGAATCTACAAAGAAAGTAACTAAAATATTTACTAAATAATAAATTATTTTTTAATTTGTGAGAATATACTTAATTAATTACATTTCTCCATTCCCTTTTCTCCTTCAAAACCCTCCTACATACTCCTTTTCTCTCCACTCTCCTTCATTACCTCCATTCTGTTTTTGCATGCATATAAGTATGTTTATACATATGTGTGTATGTATGTATACATATATACTCTTATTCATAACCTGTTCAGTTCATATAGTATTGCTTATATTTATATTTTCAGGGCTCAACCCTATGCAAAGAACTATAGGCAACTGAGGAAAGCTGATTGTAGGAGAGATGGTCTTCCTAGAAAAGAGCACAAAAGTTGAATGTCTAGTGTCAAATATTCAGCTCAGAACAGAGTTACGTGGTTTTAGCAGAGTGTGTACCTTGTTTGGAGAAGTATAGTATAGGATGAACAAGTTTCTAAACATACCGAGAGTGAAATACTTTGAGAACTCAGTCTAAATGACCAAAGGAAGTCACTCTGGTTGCTCTGAGAGGACTGGAGCCAGAAGAGTTCCAGTGTGAATAAATAGTAATTGCCAAAGGGCACAGGAAGCGACGGAATCTTAACATATTTGGGACTTTAAAAGAAATGAAATTCAAATAAGACATTTTGTGTTCCCTTCTAATGCCTTTACACTTAATGGAGCTCTGTGAATTTGAGTGGAACAAATACCTTGAGATAAACATGATGCAGCTTGGATTTGCAGATTCCACTAATTATCAAAAACAAAGTCATGTTCAGAATATGTATCTGTTTATCAAGTCATAAGATATAAGCCTTTATTCTGTTTTATTTCACTCCAAATCATACAACTTTGTAATAGAAAATTAGTAATTGGCTAATAAAGTAAAAACTGTATATATATATATGTATATATGTGTATATATATATATATATATATAATTACACCATATATTTGTGAAGATTCCAACATTGTAGATGTTAGGTTATGACAAAAAGTGAGGGGAGTGGCTTTGTTGTTAAACAAAGAGACATTTATTAAAACATGTCTTTTATCATCTTAATGCTTAACTTTCCAAGAGAAAAAGAGTATGACTCTTGTTGCATAAATGATTCATTGAGAATGGAAAATGTAGTGGTACTTCATTTGTATTTTAATAATGTTCAACCTGAAGGTCAGAAAAAGCAAAACATCCAGCCACTGGTCTTACCTGTACTTCAGTTCGAAATGGCGCTTCTGCCTCCACAAAGCTCAGAATGAGACTGTGTGTGAGAGCTGTCTCCTCCCATCTTATATTTCTGTCTAGTGCTGGATTTAAAGGTGTGTATAACTACTGCCTGGTTTCAATGCAAACTAGTGTCTACTGGGATTAAAGGTGTGTGTCACCACGGCTGATCTGTAAGGCTGATCAGTACAGATGTTTTACTTTCTGGACTTAAGCAAGCTTTATTTATTAAAATACAAATGAAATATCACTACATTTCCCCTTTTTGTCTAATATAAAAATGGAAGGCTATAAAAATACGAATGAAATATTGCCACAGGAGAGCATTGTCATTAAATCATCTCAAAATTTACTTGTAGGAGTGGAAAATCTCTTGTTTCTGCTTTGTTCCAGGATTTTTGCTGTTATTGCTGTTCTTGTTTATTAATCTGTGTAGAGTAAATGGTTTTTAAATCTTGGCTACATAGAGAGAAAGTATTTGGAAATAAGGTATCAGTAAATTAATGCAAAAGTATACAAATGTTCTTTATTAGTTTTCTTTCCATTTAGAGAATTTTTACATCACATAGAAAAATAACTTTTAGTACTTAAATAAAGACATTTCAGAAAATGCAATCATAAAACAATGAAAACCAGCCCACAATCCACAATCTCAGAGGACCTAGACAGCAATGAGGACCCTAAGAGAGAAATACATAGATCTAATCTACATGGAAAGTAGAAAAAGACAAGATCTCCTGACTAAATTGGGAGCATGGGGACCATGGGAGAGTGTTGAAGGAGAGGAGAGAGGCAGGGAAGGCAGCAGAGAAAAATGTAGAGTTCAATTTAAAAAAAAGTATATTAAAAAAAGAAAATACAATCATTTTCTTGAAAGATTTTAGCCTCAGCAATCATAGCCCTTACTACACAATCTAATTTTTCTTAGTTACTTTTATGCACTCACTATTCAATCAGTCATCTCACTCAGTAAGAATCATGTCAATAAAAACAGTTCTTGCTTCCTCTTTGCATTTTATCTCTTGCTATAAATTGTGTCTGTGCCATTTTACCTTTGAAAAGTGCAAATGGTTTCACCCAGAGTGAAATTTTAGGAATGTTTTTAAGAGAACGAGAATAACATCTAATTTTCTGATGTTTTGTTGTATACCTGGACCTGAGCACTATATCTCGAGATACTCTTTCAGGGAACTGTGCTGGCTAGTTTTATGTCAATGGGATACAAGCTAGAATCATCTAAGAAGAGGGAACTTCAATCGAGAAATGCCTCCATAAAATCAGGCTGTATTCAAGACTATAAGACACTTTCTTGATTAGTGATTGATGGTAGAGGTCCCAGGCCATGTGGATGATGCCATCACTGGACTAATAGTCCTGGATTCTATGAAAAAAAAAGGCTAGGCAAGTCATGAAGAACAAGCCAATAAGCAGCGCTTCTTTGTGACCTCTGCATCAGGTCCTGCCTCCAGGATCCTTCCTAAATTCCTAAATTCCTTTTCTGGCTTTCATCCATGATGAACAAAGATGTGGAAGCCTAAGCACAAACAACTCTTTCCTCCCAAGTTGCTTTTAATCATGGTGGTTTATCAGAGCAGTGGGAACTCTAATTAAGACAGAAACTAAAATCTAAGCCTTAACTCCTAGTCTTGCCAAGTTAAACTCATCTCCATTCTACTTCAAATTAAAATGAGTGGATGTTCTTATACTCCATTTTCATACGTCATACCTATGTTCCTTAATTTTAGTGATTTATTTTATTGTTGATTTTGTCCATGAAGGTGTATCTCTGTCTGAGAGTATGTTCTTGAGTACAGGTTCCTAAGGAGGCCAGAGGTGTTAAATTCCCCTGGAGCCAAATTTATCTCCCACCATATGGGTACTGACAACTGAATACAGGTCCATTGCAGGAGCAGTATTTGTTCCTAACCACTCTGCCTTCTCTCCAGCTTCTTTATTCAGATCCAGTCTTGGACCTTAGAATATGGGATGTGTCAGGAAACTTTGTGGTCTCTTTCCTCGTGAGATATACAACTCCATTGACTCTCCCTTGATAGCCATCAAGACTTGAATTCTGTTAGATACGATCTGCCTCTCATTTTCATATCTGAGTGTTCTTCCATTTCAGGGACCAGGATATTCCAGTTGAGTATTTCGATTGGAAATTTGGGATACAAATTTTCTGCTGCTTGAAAGGATATGAAGAATTTTTGTAAAACTATTTCACACTTTCAGTCCATTTAAATTGAAAAAGTATAAAAAGTTAAAATGAGTAAAAACTGTAGTATTATTTTAAGGTAACTTCAATGCACAATTGTTTTTGTTTACTTGCTTATTTTTTCCTGTTTTTCTTTTATGTCACTGTTTCCCAGGCATAGTCCATTGCTTTTCCTGTTGCTACCATTTGTGTCCTTATTTTCCCAGTCGTTTTGTTCTCACAAATGTATGTACCTTAACACTCCGTTAAACCTCATTCATGGAAAACGTAAATATTGAATTCCTGCTGTGCTGCTCACGATGAAGTACATATGGCACTCCCAGTTGTCTTCCTGATATCTGGTCTTGCAGATGGGCAGTGCTTTCACGAAGGAGTAATCAAGATTACATCTTCAACAAACATCATTCAGCTTTGTTGGAATTCAAAGCTGACCTTCTCTTATACAGTATTTTTAACTTGTTCATTAATGATTTCATGCACTTGTACAATGCATCTTACTCATTTCCAGCTCTATTCACCCCTTTACTCTTTCCTCCACTTCTCTAATACTTCCCTCTCCAATTGCAGCTCCTTTTCTTCCTTCTGTTATGCTATATCTCAGAGTCCTATTAAAGCTGGCTACATTGGCTGGGTGGGGATCATCCACTGAAACGGGGCAGCATGTGTCAGTAGTCACATTCTAAGGAACCCCCTTCTCATGAAGACATCAGTCAATAGCTACCCAGGATGGGGTGAAGCCTCATGAACTTCTCTGAATGTTGGCTGACCTGAACTTGTAGAGCTATTTCATCTTCCTCACCAAAATGTCATTGAATTTATGAATTCAACATCCATGGCAGGTCCAGAAGATAACACTTCCCTGCATTCCTTCTTATTGTTTAGCTCTCCCATTCTTCCTGTTCTCTTCTAAGAAGTTCCAGTGACTTGGCAAGGAAGAGAGGTTAATGTAGATATCTCATTAGTGGATGATCACTCAAAATGACTTATTTCCAGCACTTTGACTAGTTATGAGTCTCTATGTGATCACTGCAAACACAGTCTTCCTTGACTATGTTGAGAGTAGTTGCAATCTATTGATATGAAAATAAACATAGGTAATTTGATAACTTCAATTAAGAAATCAAAAGCAATAGATTTTGAGTCCCCTTTGGATATATCTATTTTTTCCCTATTGTTTGGGTAAGTCTAAGATATTAAAGTGGATAAAACCTATAAAGTTAAAAAAAAGTAGGCCAAGATACAGTAAAAATATCAAACAAACATAAGTGCATAGTAATGGCAAAGAATCCATGTGGCATATAAAGGGAAATCACTGAGAGAATGGTTACAACTGGGAATGGGTAGGCACAGTGAAAAATGCTATAAGAAAGAAAACAATTTAATAAAACATAATTATTTGAAAAACCCATAATGCCATCTAACTCTTTGTATGCTATTATAAAATGGTTAGAAAACATTTCTGTCATTTTAATAATCTGAGTGACTCTATAGAACTATGAAGCTCTTTCTGTAAATTTATTTTGATGCCATTCACCTTCAATAATTTGGGCTTTTAAAACAAGTGACTTGACCTCACTTTTATATTAAATAAATTTATGATTTGCTGTTATTTCTAAGTACAATTCCATGTTCATGTTTGATACACTCACCTGTGAAGCTGCTTAATGATCATAAAATTCATTTGACTAAAATAGATTTAAAAATCATCTGGTAAATTAAACAGCTGAGTGAAGCATTTGATATATTTCCTTAACACACTCAAGATAAGATAAACATTGATTATCATGTGTCACTATCGCAATAGTTACAAGTGCACATCTCCTCTAGAGTTATCCTGAGTTTAAATAATCTTCCTGAAAATATGAACAGGCTTCCCAAAATTTTTAAGAATACTATTTTCATATTCATTATTTTATATAGTGGCACAGTGTAACATACCTACTTTATGTTTCTAACTGTGTATTTAAGCACACAGGTGACAGAAGAAATTTATTGTTGGCAGTTTATTATACAACATGACAGTCTGTCCCCTAAGTTGGCATGGAAGTTACTATAGCCCACATTTTTCTGGAAGTCAGGGTGATCCTCCTGCCTTAGCCTTAAACATATAATTTTTAAGGATAAAGAGAAATTAAAGCATATAATGATGGCATGTTGTATACTTAGTGAATTTAACCAAAATTTCAAACATAAAATATGCAAATTTGATTCATTTTTTAGTGTGATAAAGTATAATTGTATTTGTTAAATTCATTTCACCACCGAGTTAACATTAAGTAGGTTTGTATAATAGCAATTAAGAAACAGGAAAATAAGTCAAAATTGATCTACACATAACTCATGTGTCTTTCTACCAGAATTTTATTCTTCCTCTCCTTAAAATGCTATTCTTGATCAGATTACCCTTAAAAGTATATTGATGCATCCATCAAATACTATCTTAATTTACTGCAATATTCTTGGCTTTAGAGTTATGTGGAATTTTACAGTGACAGCAAAGTAGAATGATAAAAGAAAAAAGTCTTAAGGACTGTGACCTACTTCTGACCCATGTTCCATGCAACAACACTGGATATTGAGCTGTTGTGTGCATGACCATGATCACGTTGGCAATAAGAAGCCCTAAAACAATACCCTGTTCTCATACATTCCTCTGAAAATCCATGGCAGGTGTTCTTTTCCTTTGTAAATAAATATCAGCTTGTAGTTTCTAATTTTGTACTAATTAAAATTACACGACTCAGAAACAATAATAAGGAAAACAAAGTTTTCTTATGCAGCCAGGAAGGCTGACTTTAAATATGTGATCCTATGAAATCAGTCTTCCAAGTACTGGAAGGGATTTCAGGCTGTCAGGAATAATTTAAAATCTAAAGGACAACTATGGTGTTTCGCTCTTCTGGTGACTTATCCTGCATATCTGATTTTAGCAATTCATTAGTCAAACCATAAGGCCAATGGTTCCCTAAGTCTGCATCTTTGAAATCTTATTCTTCTGTGTTGATGATGCTTCCTTGCCTAGTAACTGTCTTACGTTCCTATAGCCAGTGCTACAGCCTCATCTTGTAACCAGAGTGCTGCGTGATGCATGGCCAGTATGAAGCGCAGACAGCTTTGCCCTGCATAAACTGCTTCTCTGAGTTGATTCAAGGTCAAAGTTGTCACTTACATCTTCTCATGCAGTGTGACTATAAAATGAAGCAATTTTGTTTAAGTTGCAGCTGGAGTCTTAAGTCTTCAAAAACTCAGAATCTGTGTGACTTCAAAAGCAATGAATCCAAATGTGCAAAGCAACATAAACTCTATCACCTTATTGTAGAGATAATTTAAGCTTCTGGAAAGATGTCTTAGTGAAAGCACCTCATACAATTTGCACAAATATAACATAATTTTGTTAAAGAAACATGAAGTTTAACATCATCCACTTAATTGTTTCTTCTTCATCTGTAAACACAGAGATAATAACACATATGAGAACTGGGGAGAAAATGTAATAATTAGAAAAATTCCTCTCTCATTGATGTCTTATTTAAAAACTTCCCTTGACCAGGGAATCACTGATGATTTTTGATGTCTAAAATGAAAAACACCCAAATTATAAAAATATCAAGATGAAAATAATCAATTCATGTAAAACTGTATTTTAAAATTTAGACAATTGAATTTTTACTGTGCATAAATCTAATTAATATCAGAGGTCATCTGTGTAACTGGATTGAATAATGAATGTTGTTCAGCACAGATGTGTTCAATACCTATTAAATTTTTTTTCAATCTCTTTTTTATTTTTGGTCTTCTGTGCACTTTTTTGAGAGATTTCTTTTCCATTAGAAGATGATTTGAACTTGCCATTCAAGAAAATAAGATAACATTGGGACAGAATCTTCCTAAAGACAGGATTACAGAATATTCTCTAAATTTCATTATCTGACTTGACAGTTTCTCACGTAGTTTATGCAGGCCTTGACTTTGCTATGCAGCCAAAGATGAACTTCTGCTCTTCCCACCTCTACATACTGATTGCTAGTATTGCCAAGTCTGCTTTCGACTTTCCAGTTTCATGCATTGAACTCAGATCTTCATGCATGGTAGGCAAACCCTCTACCAACTGAGCTACATTCTCAGTCCTGTTCTATGCAAGTATTAGCATTAGACACTTGTCTACATTCTGCAAAACAAAATAGTCTATGAGAGTAGAAATACAGTATTAGAGAATAAGTGAAAAATTAGCTTAGCTTTGACTAGACAGCTTACACATTCTCTGCAAAGTAAAAGGAAGTATCTTCTCTGGATGGAAGGAACAGTGGACAAAATGTGTTTCTATAAGGTGATAAAGCTTTTATAAAATGCTATGCAAAAGGAACATTTTCTTGGGTACAACTTGCATGTCTTAAAGATTACCTTATTTGTTGTATTAATAATCACCAGACGCTATGGTAAATGGTGTGTAATGCTTAAGCAACACATGGGGGCAGACAATGACATCAGGGGGACAAAAGTTAAAAGTGGGATACCATGATCTTTTCCTCAGAAAGTACATTATGAGTTGAAAGACTTGTTTGGAGAAGGGGAAGGCTGTTGGAAAAGATGGCCGATTTCCACTGAGAGGCAATGCAAAATGCATGGGTGCTGAAGAGAAAGATTAGCTAGCTCAAGCCCCTTAAAGAGTAAGACTGAGGCTAAAATACCATTTCAAGAAAACTATGAGAGTGTGTAAAAGGAATTAGTGTTACTCCTGCAGAACTCAATAATTTAAGAACTAGTGGTTTAATTTTAAGAGCAGCTAATTTGGTACTAAGAGTATTCATGATGCCATCTTGACTCAAGATCTGATGTTTGACTCAATACCAAGTTAAGCAATTGCTTAGGGAATATTTTAATAATCAATGTTTTTTTGTTTCATTTTGGGTTTTACAGGCAGGGTTTCTCTGTCTGACAGTTGTGGCTGTCCTGGAACTCTCTTTGTAGACCAGGCCTGCCTCAAACTCACAGAAATCCACATGCCTCTGCCTCCTGAGCACTGGTATTAAAGCATGGGCCACCAGGCCCAGCTTAAAGTTTCTTGTAATAACATTATTTTTAATAAAACTAACGTAATATTAAGAATTACTATGGAATGTTGCTTTGCCTAAATAATTTCCCTAACAGAAGCCATCCAAACCTTTATGGTTTGGGTGAGAGAACCTTTATTATGGTGACAGTAATCATGGGTTGTTTGATTCATGGAGTACATAAACCATAAAAAGTCAGTTCTTCTCTGGAAGGTAAGCTCTGGTGAAGGGTAGTTTAGCACGTGACTTGTTGAGAGATTAAACTTTTTTTGGGAGAGAGGTTAACAAATGAGAATAGACTGAAGATTTTGAAATATCTAAGAATAGTTAGCTTGCTCTTGATTTTTCCCATTACATATAAGGTAACATGTAAGAAATAAGAATTCACTAGAGATTAAGGTGACTCGTGCATGGGAGCTACTGTCACCTGTTGAGACCACTGGTATCCAGAAATATGTTTGGAATAGGAATCATCTTTTGAGACCTTAGTAATCTGATAGTATAAACCAAAATGATCTTGTAGGTGGCCTTCTCTTTCGTCTGTTATATTCACCTCACCCTCACAATCCTTATGGTCCTGTGGCTGCCCAGTGTCCAGCAGAACTTCATAGGATCCTTGTTTCAGCAATCAAATTGGTGTGTGTTTAACTCTGCCTGTCTTAGAACTGGATTTGCCTGGGTTTGCCAAATACACATAGCACAATAAGAGACTATATAGTGAGGTTAGATTAAATCAGCAAATTAGACCATTCTTGGGCAAGAGAAAGAACAGAAAAAAAAATATAAAAGTTAAACGTTAATGGATTTTTCTGTGTTCCAAGATGCTGTAAAATGTGAGTCAGAAAGAATATGTTTAAGCTGCACCTTAGGCACATGTTACATTGAGAATATTGTCCACAGAATTGTCCTGCCACATCGCAATGTGTATTGCCAAGTTACATTTTTTTAACCTACACTTTTCTTTTGCTCAACAATGGGAATTTAAAAGCAATGGAAACTTTCTTGAATGAACAAATAAAAGATTTAAAAATGACAAAACTCTTTTGGACAAGGTGTTTGATTTTTCTATCCTTTTCCCATTCTAAAGAATATAATATCATAAGTAAAATGAAATACTAATTACTATAGGTAATATTTGGTTCCTTAACAACTTGATTTTAATGTTCTAACTTCAGTGTGTGAAAACTAGCACATGACCATGGGAAAACATGGTCAAATTCTTCACAGCAACATCCCACACACCCCACCGTTTTCTGCATGATCACTTTTTTTTCTGTGATGAAATAAGAAAACCAAGGACTTAAGGAAGAGTTTATTTGGATTTATTGTTCCAGTAGAAGAGTTCATAATTGTGGGGGAGACATTTCAGCAAGCAGCTGGAGAAGGTAGCAGAGATGTCACATCTTCAACCACATATGGGAAGCAGAAGGAGTGGCAGGAAGGATTTAAGGCTGTGAACTCTCAATGCCAGCACTCTATGCTACACTTTCTTTGAGACGGCCACTCCTCCCAAAAATACCACAAGGTCCGCAAATAGCGTCACCAACTGAAGATCAAGTATTCAAATATCTGAGCCTGTCGGGAGCGTTTATCATTCAAACTATGCAATGGGTACTCTACCAGCAGCCACACAAATCTGAGTAAAAAGAACCCTCTCTCCCCCAGCAACTGTCCATTGTCTATATTTCTGTTAATGGTAGAGTCTCCTAAATCTCTCCTCTCCATGGTGAATGTGGGCTGGCTTGATCTTGTACACAAGATTTACCTACCGGTAAATAGCAGCTATAAATTCATGAATGCAGCATCCAGGCTATTGAACTGCTACCACTCTTACAGTCTTCTCTCCTTTCTTCTTCTGATGTTCCCTGTGCCTGGTGGGAGAATTGATATAAGTGTCCCATTTAGGGTGAACATTCAATAGTAACTAATTCTCTATACTTTTTATTTATAGTAAATATGATTTTCATTCATTTTAAAATATATTTTACATGTCAAAAAGTTTCCCCTCCATTCTGCACATCCCCCACCTCCTTTCTACTCCCCTATCCACTCCTCAGAAAGGGTAAGATCTCCCATGGGAGTGAACAGAGCATAGCATATCAAGTTGAACAAAACTACTTCATTTTCCCTTCTCTCTCTTCCCTCCAACTCCATCTAGTTACCATCTCAAACACCTCTCATGCCACATCACAGTATCAAGCTAATAGCCTCTTTTACTTTGATTGTTCATGTTACATATATGTATGTTTGTGTATATTTATTTACAAATATGTATAAATATATTGAATCCATTTTTATGGGCAGTGCAAATATGGCTTCATGGCTGACCATTCTTCCTGGACACTAAATAAGGGAGCTCATCCTTGGGAAAGATACTTTTAATAATTCACGGTCCTATCTTGGCTGAGAATTTAATGTTTGGTTCAATGACAAGTCATAAATTCATGCTTCCAAGAAACATGAAATCTCTTCCAGAAATAACTTCACAAACAGGACCAAAACAGTAGTGAAACTGAGGGGCATGTTAATATGGAAGGTTGAAAGTTTTCTGGGGTCCCATCCGTAGACAAAAAAAAAAAAGCTGCATGCAATTGCATGCAACTATTGTCTCTACCTTAACCAATTATGAGTCTCTACGTTGGGAACTGCCCACTACAAAAAGATGCTTCTCTGACCAAGGTTCCTAGTAAAACTGATTGCATTTCTTGGTATTTTAGCATCAAAACTCCATGCCTGTGAAAATACAGCTGTGTACTTAACTACTTTATCATGTTTGTTGGCTTTTAAATATGGATGCCCTAAGATATTAAGCACATATTTGAAATCTGACAACCTCTTCATTCACTTGTATAAAATTAATAGTATGCAAGAATATATAAAGTCACATTGTTAGTGACAACATTTTGGAAATCTACACATGAAAATTCTTGGCACGGGCAGAGAGGTAGATACCAAAAAAATTTTTTAAAAACTTAAAAAATGAAGTAAAAAGAAAAAAAAAAGAAATGGGTGAATATAAGAAGAGAAGAAAAAAGGTTGAACTGGATCAGAGGTTTGGATTTTACCCAATCTGTACACTGTATTAACAAGCAACAATATTATAAAAGAGTTGAATCTCTTTGGGTGATAGGATTGCATAACATGATGTCTGAGGAAATATTCTTAAATTTCACCAGAGAATAAAATTCCATATGTTAAAATTACAGGCACAAATTCAAAAGTTAAGAGCTTAGTAACACAGGAAAGAAGTTATAGTTTGACTTGTATCAAAATTTTAAACATTTTAAAGGAAACATGGTAGAGTATAGATATCACTCAAAATATATAATTAAATAAATAAAAAGTACACATTAGTAGAGAACAAAAGATAATATTTACATATTATCAAATATATAAATCTGTATAAACATACCTAAATTTATGCCATCTGAAGTCAATGCATAGAAGTCAATCTCAAAACAATATATATTCTCTTAATATTTATACATGTATACATATATGAATATGATAAACATAGCTTACATGGTTTATTTGGTGAATATATGCTATTAAATATCTTTTCTGATATAATAATACATATAAAAATGTTCTCAGTGTCATTATAAATATATGCTAAGGGTCAATTCTAGTTCATGCTCATATTATCGTCATGTTGCTATGTAAGTTACACATACTTTTGCATTTTTTAAGACAGTTTACCATTTTAGTCTGAGTATAAAAAGAAATGTGGAAGTATTTTATAATACCATTGTCACCTTATAGGCATACATTGCTTCTGAAGTTATTTCAATTTAAAACATTATATTGCATTGAAGCAGGAATATAACATATAAACTATGCCATTTTTCTTATATACATTTATGAAATATGTTTTATTTTACTTTAATATTCATTTATTAAAAATAATTATTACTTATAACGAATTATGAGGTTGACTATTAAATTTTTCTATGTAGTCATCTATCATTTTAGAACATGAGTAAGAGAAAATAATCTATCTTCTCATCTATCTTTTCCTTTAGAGGCTAATGACAGGTAAGGAGAAGATCCTAGTGCAAAAGGAAGAAAGAGAACTGCATAGTATCTACATAGAAATATAACTAATATGTTATCATTTGTAACTACCACCCCTTCTTTCCTTTAAGCATGAAAACTAGCCAAAGCCTTGTCAAACACAGTCCAGCCAATTACCCTACTCATCCAGAGTGCTGAAGGTTTAGGCAGAGGAAAGCTTGTTTACCTTTTATTGCCTCGTAAATCCAGTCTCTTAATATCAAGCATCTAAGTCCCTGGAAATCTCAGTATTTCTCTGGGCTGTCCCTATTCTGTGAAGCCAATGTGGGTTTCACTGTTCTCAAGAAACAATGAGAGTTACTTTGTAAAATTTTTAACTTCATAGATCCTAGCATTTCAATTTGGAGTGCTAAATACAGATGGCTGACATCCTATAACATAAAAACTTTATAACAACGTGAAGCACTAGAAAAATCTGCTTAATGTCTAACATTCCAATAATTTGATCAAGTAGAGATTATCTACATATTCCATTTTTAAATATTTTTTTCTAAATTATTTGCATGACCAAATTTTGTATGGATATTTGAAAAACTACTGTAATCTATTTTAATCATCTTCTTGTGTTCTCTCATTGTACTTGTTCAAAGAAAGAACTACAAACATTCATCGCTCTTTTTAAAGCATGTTATTTAAGAAAATGTCCCTTTAATTTTCCAGCATTTCCCTGCCATTTTGTACTCATTTTGACATTCTATCCCTCACTACAGGGTTTTACTACCTTAGGCTATTTTCTATTGTCTTTACCCATTGAAATCCAAGTATCTACATGAAACTACCTGCCACAAATCAGAAAACAATAATATTTGCAGTGTTATAATATCATTTCAAAGAAAGGTAGAGCAATGGTTACAAACAAAATCCTAGTCACACTATTGACAAAAAGGATCACATTAAAAAAAAATCTATCCTTTTTTTTTTTTTTTTTTGTAGCTCCCTCTAAATCACTGTAGGACACACTCTTTCAATGCATAGCTGCTGTTAATTAGATCAGTACAGTCACAGGAAGTTTGGTTTTCCTTTTGAGTGTTGCCACCAGCTAGAAAACATTCATTTCCTCATAATTGACTCTCAAGTTGATTTGCAATGTTCCATGAGGCATAGCCTCCTGAAATGACTCATCATGTTTATGGAAACGACATAAGGATAAAAGTTTTGTTTGAATGATTTTGCCATATTAAATTTAGAATAAAATCACAATTCCTTGCAAGGTATTTTAAGCCAGCTTTTAAATATACAAATTTAATTTTATTCCAATTTTTAAATCACTTTTCTTTATTAGAAAGAAGTACTTAATTCCAAATTTTAAAAGGTAGACCAACTTAAGTGAAATACTGATCTACACCTCAGGACTACAAAAACACATTTAACTATATGTCCACTCTCTAGAACATCTAAAAAAGTGTGATTCTGAGATTTGAAGTATGTGCCTCTGTCTTTGTTAATGTGGACTGTATATTGAACTCAGTTTCAAAAGCACAATGATATTTAATGACTGGCATTTGTAGATGTATGCTTAGAAACATAGACTATGATGTTTAGAAATATAGACTACTATGCAGATCCTCTAAAAAACTAGAATGCTGATGTCCACTTGCATCCTGTTTTAGAAAATTGCACTTTACCATTCCTTGGTCACTCATTCATGGGAAATTAAGATTTAATACCAAGTTTTATTTATTTATTTATTATTTGTGTAGGAGAAAGACATGTATGTGTGTGCATCTGTGTATGCATATGCTTGTATGAATTCAGGCATGGTATGAAGAACAATACCAGATGTCGTGGTCTATTGCTCTTCACCTTATTCCCTAGAGACAACGTTTCTCACTAAACTAGACACACACTGTTATAGCTCCAGTCCCTGGGCTCTGTCTCTCTCTGAAGTAACAAACAGTTATTCATATTTTAGTGGAACCTTAACTGAGATTCTCACCATTTGCCAGTGAATGTGCTTATTCACTGGGCAATCTCCCCAGCTCCTTAACTGCCATGTTTTAGTGCAAAGAATTTCTTTCATAAAGATATTGTGTATTTAAAAAGGTGACATCTGTGTCTTTAACTTTTTAAAATAAGATTTATATTGTCCTCGATTTGACCAACAGAATACTATTTTATGATTGGCATTAGCAAATTCATGCTGAGACAGGAACTGTGGAACTACATGTGAGAAATAGAGGAATGCAATGCTCATGCTTACATATACCCCTCCTGTAATTTTATATACTCACATAGAGAAGCAAACTCATCCAACAAAAGTTGCCTGTATTCTGAGCAGCATAAAATCTAGTAAGCCAATTTAATTGTTTTCCTTTAGTTTACCAACTAATGAATAAACAATGCCTAGAAACTGTCACAAGAATTGTTCCAAGTATTATAAGAAAAGTATGTACAAATCGATCAATCGTCAATCCATGTAAGACTTTAAAGTTCTCTTGTAAAATTCTTATCAAGTGTATCTTCCTTTATATCCCCCTTTTTTCTGAGAACAGCTTTACTTTAAAACTGTGGGAATTATATTTATAACCTGTATACTTACTTTCATCCTATCTTTTTATTTGGTCTAAAACACCTTTGATAGCAAATATTTTGAACAGTTTGAATATAGCCATTCTAAGTGAAGTGTAATACACATATCAACTTTGAATTTCTAGATATATTGGAATCTTCAGTTTTATTATCTAGATGAATAAGTTATGTAAATCTATTACTCCTCAGTTATTATACCTATAAAATAATCTTTCTGAAATATTCATACTTGCTTCATTTTAGATCATGTAATCTAATGGTATCTAATATCCTAACAAAATGTCCCAGTATGTTTACATGTCCCTTTGTCTTTTCATAACATTTTTTCCACATGCAGAAATGAAGAATTAGTAATGATGCATTTACAAGTACATCTGGACTAGATTCACATGGATGATTAGAGATACAATGAATGGTGAATACTTCTGGTGACAGCCAGGAGAGCAAAGAATATAGAAAAGACTTCATGTCATTGTTTAACTATAAGACAAAAGCAGAGGTAATTGAGGAAAACACAGCCAGTAAGCACCTTTTGGTACATTCCTGAGATAGGCATTGAATGAAAAATTAATAAGTTGTATTTAGAGTGATGGAAAACTGATGTACATTTTAGATGGAGTAGTGCCTTGAGAATAAGTATCCTTTAAAATATTAAATTATATTTGGTCTTTGGATGAAAAATGAATGTGTCTGAATTTAACTGATGGACATCCAAGCCGAAGACAATGAAGATTTTGTGAAGACTGAGAAATTCCAGAGAGAGCAAAGGAAAAGGTGGAAATATGCCAGAAGCTGCAGGAAGTTATCTATTGTGGAGTGCAAAGGAAAATAATAGGTTTGGTTAGGAACCATGTTTGAGGAAAGAGGTGAGAGCCAGGGGAATATGTGTTAGACAGGAATTTATTTTGAAAAAAAATACAATAGTACTTATGCTTTTTGAACATTTTCATCTCATTTACTGGCCATTGGAAAGAAGACTGGAAAATATTCTTCATATTAATTTTTGATTCAATTATAAATTCGTGAAGGTTAAAAAAGTGAGTGAATTACCATGTTATTTCAACTTAAAAGATAAATTTAAATTTCTGGCTCCTAGAGTTACACTGTTTGGATATTTGAATTTTTATAGAAGATCTTGGAAGATGTCCAAATTTACTGCATTTGAAAATAGTATTGGGACAATAGAGAGGAAACCCTTGTGCAATTCAGCAACCTTGAAACTCTAGTGACATAATTGAGTACTAAGGGAAAAGTGATTTGGAGTTTGACTCTCCTGAAAGAAGTATGTGCTTCTAGATAATCAAAAGTGTCAGGGCCCAACCTTGGTGGGTTCATATGTTCCAGTGAAGGGATATGTGTATTAGAAATGTTAGGCAGAACAAACAGGGATACAATAGAAATAGACAGAAACACAGAATAAAGTTAGGAGGGAAACTCAGTGAATACTGAATTTGCCTATGTTTATTTTCCATATGTTTATGTACCCCATTCCAAAAAGGGAAAAAAGGGGCAAAAGGTTCTTTTTTCAAAAAAAATAATTTTCATTTCATTCAAAAATTTACACTTTCTCCCCTTATCCCAGTCCCCCCCAACTCTCTCATTATCCCTCCTCCCTCCCCCTGCTTCCTAAAGAGAGGACAGGGTACTCTGCCCTGTGGAAAGTCCAAAGATCTTCCCCTTCCATCCTGGCCCAAGAAAGTGTGCATCCAAATAGACTGGGTTCCCAAAAATCCTATTCATGCAGAGGAGATAGGTCCCAGTGCTATTATCGATGGCTTCTTAGTCAGTCCCCATTGGCAGCCACATTCAGAGAGTGGATATTGAAGAAAAAATAAGATATCTACCTTAAGGAACTCATTTTAGGCTTGGCAAGATACATTGCTCTAGAGGGGATTACAGGTGTCCAGAGGGATGTCCCCATTTAGGTATTTTGGCAGCAGAAGAGAGGGTGCCTGACCTAGCCCTGTCCCACAGTCATATTGATGAATATCTTGATTATCACCATA
>JAQHUG010000321.1:1517411-1560521 GCA_028555095.1 Dicrostonyx torquatus
GCTAGCAAACTTAGCTGCAACACAGGTTTGGTTGGCTGGAAGTTTAGGTGGCTACTAAGCTTTGACCACTTACTTTTTTCTTTCTTAAATCTTGTATCTTCATTTTCCAGATTTCTTTTTAATCGCAAAATTAGGAGAATTCAAGCATTCTCTCCTCTGGTGTTGTTCCTGGGGTTCATGGACCATAAAGCCTTTAGCCATTCCCAACCTACCAACTTCAGGTGCATGTTGCAGGAGGCATAGCTCTCCAAACTTTCCTGTTTACTGTGTTCCCAGCTCAGTGGTGTAGCATGAGCCAGACTTTTTAAAGAATAAATTTAAAAAGAAAAGAAATAAAAGTCCTGATGTGCAATTATGAGACCAGGAAACTTCAAAAATGATACTCAATTCTTTCTGCCTTCTCTTCTGCAGGGTTTCCTGAGCCCCAAGGAGAGGGATTTGGTGGAGACCTCCCATTTAAGGCCAAGTCTCTCACTCTCTGCATATTTTCTGGTGTGGGTCTCTACATATTCCTCTCTGCTGCAAGAGAAAGCATTCCTGATGATAGCTGAGCAAGGCACAGATCTATGAGTGTAGAAAAAAGTCATTAGGAGTCATTTCGAAACTGAACTCTTTTTTAGGCTCAGAACCTCAATTTTGTTCCCTCTTTAGTGACTGATGAAATGAAATATACATAAAAAACAATATGTAGTTGATTTATAATTTTGACATTGAACCCACTACAGGCTGTTTAGATTACTGGGACTCATGAGTACAATACTGAATAGTTGCATGGCTACATGCTAACTTAGAACTCAATGCACAAAAATTATTTCGATGTTATTATTAATTACAAATTAATTTATTTTTATCTGGAAAGTTATTTTAAGAAGTAATTATTTTCTACTTGGAAAAATATTTTCTTATAAGTGCATTGGTTTGGTCTTTTGAAAGTGTGTAGTTACAATGTATAAAAGAGATGAATATAAGTCTGGGTAGATTTAAATTTTCCTTGATCTCTTATATAAGAGATACACCAGTGAAAATTATGTAAATGCCAGGGAAAGACTGTAGTCATTTCTTGTTCAAATATGTTAGAGCTCTGAAGCAAACTACATCATTACCTAATGCTTGATTTAATTGAAAATTAAGAATAAACAAATTAAAAGAGCAATTTTCAATACTCATGCTACATGGACAGGGTCTTTTTCTTTCTCTCTCTCTCTCTCTCTCTCTCTCTCTCTCTCTCTCTCTCTGTGTGTGTGTGTGTGTGTGTGTGTGTGTGTGGTGTGTTTTCAGAGTTAGACTTTACTTATCCTAATACAGGTGTAAATATAAGAAGTTCATTATGTGTGTTGTTTTTTTTTTTAATTTTTTTGGTGGTGGTGGTTTTGTGTGGTATTTAGCCAAAGGGAAATACATAAATATCCTAATATGTTGAATTTTAAACTCTTAAATAGTAAAATAAATTGGTGATTTGAGCAATAGGTATTGGAGTCAACACTATCAAAAAAGAATCACACTATGGGTGTAAATGTAATAGTAGACACTGTGAATGGAAATAACAAACTAAAGAAAGCATGACTGGATCTAGGAAAATTCTTCTATCAATTACTCTCAGTTACAAAACTATCATGGACTGTTTCTAGATGCATGGAGGAGATATATTTAAATAATAACTGATACATAATGTTAGGCGTGCTCAGCTGACAGAAAAGCAATATAATGTATCTTATGTCAAATCATTGTTGCTTTACATACAAATGGTCACTAGTCACTCCAGTTGTTTTTATTTTTGATTGCTGCCATACTTTTCAAATGAAAGATAACAAAATGTACCAACAAATTAGGCAAAATATTGACCTACTACATTACAATGCTCATGAATTACACCACGAAATCTGAAATACCCTTTAACCCACGTTCGACATTCAGGCAGGCAATTAAACTCCTTGTAATCTTTTGCCAGTTACCACAGATACATGAAGATTGGAAAGAGCTGCTGTCTCAAAAGGTATTTGTATTAGAGCTAGAATAGACTATACATTTAATAAACAAACTGTTAAATATAAAATAGACTTGCAGAAAATGTTCTTTTTCTTACAATAAAAATAATAATAAGTATATACAAGAGCAGTAGCTAAAAAGAAATATTCTAATAGATTTTAGGTTTATTGCTCATGTGACAACATATATTAATAGCTTTGAAAATAATTAAAGTCAGCAAATTATATATACTTATAATAAAAGGATAAGGTGCAATTGCCTCAACTCTGTACTTGTATATATAATGACAAATTTTTCTTATCAGATAACTCTGGTGTGATCAAAAAGTTATAATGTAGCTAATTACTGTGTGGAGATACAATTTGAAATGAAATCCTGGTGCAACTTAATTTAAACAGTTACAATTTACAGTTTGGCAGGAAACTAACAGATGAACTAAAAGTTATTTAAATATTTGTTGAATCATGTGTGCAGAGCTACCTAATTTCAAAGCAACAGACATTTCTTCCCTCAGTTTCCCTTAAAACTAGTCCTGACTTTCTCATTCTCTCCAGATTACTTTACTTTTCTGAAAATATCTTAAATTTATTTTCTTTCTATTTTAAAAATCATTCTATCTCAGCATCTCTTTATTTATTTAATTTGTTTATGAGCATGTCTTCCACAGTTATCAGTTCTCGTTCACTCATTGGCTGTATTATGCTGCTACCTATGTATTTATTCATAGTCAATTTCACTTCATCTCAGTTGCTGTGCACTTGTTCCGGAAATCAGATGATGACAGGCAGCCCTGCCACACCAGAAAGCCACTTCACTAATCAAATTCACCAAGTCACCCATGGTGCTGAATGTTAGGGACTTTACACTAATGATACTTACCTTTCTCCTCTGTTGAGTTCAGATATAGATTAAACCTTCTCTAAGAACATAAATACTTTCATCACTATTGTTCATGTTCCCTATCTATGGTGATCTGTTTTATAAGAATGCTTTCATTCAAGTACATATTATATGTTGAGAAAATTCTCTCCGTATTTGCTGCCCTGCCCTTCCTCCCCTTTGCTCTGCTGTTAGTTCTCTTTATTTCCCTTATATTCTACTTCACTGCTATACATGCTATTTCTACCAATTTTAGAGATCTTGAGAAAGTTTGTAAACACAAATGAGTGAAAACATACACTAATTGTCTGAATAAGTCTAGCTTAACTCATTATGACTGTGTACAGATGTATACATTTTTAAAGAAGAAGCATACACTTGCCAGACACTGAATCTTGCCTCCCCTTGATTTCACAGCTTATAGTCTCCAGACACTTAGAAACACATGTCTGCTATTTCTAAGTTGCTAAAGTCATGGCATTATGTCTATCTGTAAATTGTGGCACAATTTTGTTAATTTCTTTCTCTCACTTATTTAACCATGTTTATGTTTGTCCAGTATGTGTGTTTGTGTGTGTTGTAATACACATATCATATATTTCATATACATGTATACCTGAACACACTCTACATATGTGTGGATACATGTGTGCAGGTATACATGGGTATGAGTGTCCATACAAACTAGAGGCTGATGTGAGAATCTCTCCTGATTATGCCTCTATCTATTCCCTTAAGTAGATTTCTCAGTTAAGTGTAGAGGTCTCTCTAATCAACAGAGATCCTCTGTCTCTGCCTTTCTACGCTGGAATTACAAGATGACTGTCATGCTTTCATGGCATTTTGGAGGGTTCTGAAAACCAGAACTCCAATCTTTACACTCACAGAGTAAATTATCTAACCACTGAGCAATCTCCCAAGCCTCTCATTCTTTTATTTTAGATATCTGGGCAGTCTTTTAACTCTCCACATGCCCTGCTCCAGTAGGAGGCTGTTTGTTTGTTACTGGCTGCTCAGTCCCAAAATAACCACACAAAACTATGTTAATTAAATTAATGCTTGGCCTATTAGCTCTAGTTTTTTTATTGGCTATCTCTTAATTTAACTCATTTCTGTTAATCTGTATATCATCATGTGGCTGTGGCTTACTGGCAAGGTTCTCTCCAGCATCTGTCTCTGGCAGGACTGCATGTCTCTCCTTGACTCCTCCTTCTTTCTCCCTGCACTCAGTTTAGTTTTTCCCACCTAGCTCTATTCTGCCCTGAACAGGTCCAAAACAGCTTCTTTATTCATTAATGAATAAAACCAGCCCATATACAGAAAGACCTCCCAGACCATTTCTGCTTTTCTTTCTAGCTTCTTATTGGCTAGCTATTACAATTTAATTTAACCCATTTCTATTAATTTGTGTATTTCTATATGGCTGTGGCTTACTGGCAAATTTCTGTCCAGTATTTGTCTCCAGCAGGGCCACATGGCTTTATCTTGATTCCACATTTTTTTCCAAGAATTCAGTTTATATTTCCACACCTAGCTCAATTCTGCATTGCACAGGTCCAAAACAACTTCTTTATTCATTAACCAATGAAAGCAGCAGATATATAGAAGAATCTCCCACATCACCCTGCCACTGTTTATTTCTCAATTAATTGAATATTAAATAGTTTCCCTCCTCTAATGATTCCTTCAAAGCCACTTTTTTTTTCAGTTTAGAAAGAATGCTGGTTACAGTACAATTATTAAAATTTCATTGTCATGAAATAAAATACAAATATTTAGCATGGCATACAAATGCATTTTCACTCTGCCTTCTGCTCAGTTCTTCGGAAGCTAAATCCATGGGCTTTGTGATATAGGTATTTTAGGCTACACAGTTTCTGCCACAAAGATAGAACATGATTTCTCTTGAAGCATGTGCTTTTCTTAAATGATCATCTTTTATGCTGATCATAATGCCTTCTATACTTCATATATTTTCTTTCCTCCTTTCGTTCAAAATTCTAATTCAAATACAAGTGACCTGTCTTGATGACATTAGTATTTATTATTCTCATATTTATCTCACAGCCATTCCTTGGTTGCTTCACTCTCTATGCATAGTTATCAGGCTTGAGTTCAAATATTTTATCTGTGAAATAAATATAACTAAATATTCTTCTTCTTTTCAAAAATATATTTTTTAATTCAATGTGCCTTTGTGTGTGTCTATATGAATGTATGCCAAGGGTGTGCAGGTGCACAAATGACCATAGAGGACATCATGCTTCTGAGCTAGAGTTGGTATGAAAACAGTGAACAGGTATCCATAAATGCTTAGCCGTCTCTCCCTTCTCCTAAGCCTAACTATTAACGTACATATTCTATAAACATGTAGAATATTATTCATATTGTTTGTCAAATATTTTTCTAACTTTTAAACCTGACTTCCTGTAGCATCTCATTGAAAATTCTTTCTCACGTGCATTAACCACCCTTTTATTGTTATGTCTTCCTGGTTACATGATGATTAGATAAATTATTGTTAGCCTCAAATTATCTCTGATTTCTCCTGCTGCAAAACATATCCTGTGTGAATCAACTCAAAATATTAGACTTAAATTCTGTATATTAGTTGCTTAAACTGCAGGGACTAATTCCTTGTAGCCACGAGGTTGGGAAGTTCAAGATGAATGCCCTTACACGTTCAGTTATCGGTGAACACTCTCTTCTGCCTTGTAGCAGGCAAACTTCTCTCTGTAACCCACATATCAAAAAGAAAGCTTTGGTATCTATTCTGATACTAATGCGATTCTAATCTCAATCTGGTACTTCTGCCTTCATTATCAGAAAATTGGAAACATTGCCATTGAACATGATGATATCATGGGTTAGGATTTCAACATATGAATCTGGGGGTGGAGCTAGCACATTCAGTATTTAACACAGTCTCTATTTGCCCTGTCCTTGATAAGCATCAATATTAAAATAATGGTTAAATTCTATTGTCAGTTTGGCCAGATTTAAAAGGTCTGGACAGACAGTACAGTTTAACTCTGAATGTATCTGTGGTTTTATTTTTAGTCATGAGCAGATCTTGAGGACTAGGAGCTAATGACTGTTTTAGTATAGTCTGAATATGATAGCATTTTGACAAGTGCTGAAAGGTAAGGAGTTGAGACCAGATGGAAGAGGTATATCATAGAAAAACATATTACCCAATCCCCAATCACTGCATTTTTATCTAACTTTTTGAGTTTCCCAGATGCTATTGACTGAACATATCTTCTCCAAAATGTACTCTTGATCACAATGGCTAACTCATCTAAAACTCAGCCAAAATAAATACTTTAGCCTTTAAAATGATTTCCATGGCTATTGTCCAAAGGACACAACATTATGACTATTTTAGAATGTTAATGCTTGTTTTAGGATTATTGCACTAAGTAAATATGACCATGTGGTCTTTAAAAATGGAGTAATATTAATTTGGAAAAGGTGAGCAGGTGTGGGCTTAAGAAGCTTACTATGAGAGGAACCTGGTTAACCAACAATTCTGGAAGGTATGTGGAAGACTAGACTGTTGTTTTGGTCATCATGATGGTTTTAGGAGATAGAAATTTCATGATATGGACTACATACCATGCATGTTACACTCTGGCAAGTAATTTGGACACTTTCTGTACAGAGTGAGATTTTAAGTGATATTTAGTTAAAAGGTGAAAGACATATTTTGTGGAGAAAATTGTAAAGCAGCATAATATCTGAACTGTGGCTTGTTTGTTGTTTGCTGTATTTAAACAGATTCACAGGGAGACGTATAAGAGGTTCAAAACACGTGGTATCTGGCTTCAAAAGTCACAAGTTGACAATTCAAGACAATGGCGTAAAAAACATGGAACAATTAAAAGAAGGACCAATAGGAAAAATGCCTTGAGTGCATTTTAAGAATCGTCATTATCCAGGGTGGTGACTCACACCTTTAATCCCAGCACTCACAAGACAGAGGCAGGTGGATCTCTGTGAGTGATTTCAAGACCAACCTGGTCTAAAAGAGCTAAGTTCCAGGACAGGTATCAAAGCTACACAGAGAAACCCTGTCTCAAAAAGAAAACAAACAAACAAAAGAATCTATCGCCGGACAGTGGGGGCACACGCCTTTAATCCCAGCACTCGGGAGGCAGAGGCAGACGGATCTTTGTGAGTTCGAGACCAGCCTGGTCTACAAGAGCTAGTTCCAGCGCAGGCTCCAAAGCTACAGAGAAACCCTGTCTCGAAAAACAAACAAACAAACAAAAAAAGAATCTATCATATCTATACCTCAGGACAGAAATACTTAGGCATAATATAGGCTGCCTAATGCACTATAGTTTCTGAGATCTGGTCACCCATACTCTCAGTCCTATACACTGCTGCAGCCAAGGGAACATGAGCTGTACCTGACTTGATGGCCAACTTCTATATTGCGTATATGATGTCAGTTTTGGAGACATATCGAATCCAAAAGTCATAAGAGCAAAGAGACCTCCTCTGAGATTTCAAAGTAAGGCATGGGAGACCAATTCACATATGGTTGGATCAGTTTCCCAGCAAGCACCTGCGATCAGCCCATTACCTGGGAAAATGAAGCCAGTGAGGCACTAGAATCCACATCTTATCCACAGTTCTCTACAGCATCCACCAGACGGTTATATTCTTTGAGTGTTTCTGTGCCACTCAGTTGCATTCTAAACAATACCACGAGTACATGGTTCCTACCACACCACAAGTACAAGGTGCCTATTCATCTTCTTAATTCCTTTAGTAGAATCATATTTTCTTTGTTAATCATTTCCTAAAATTGGATGAATAACCTCCAGAACTCCAAATTTAGAGTTGGTAAATTGTGTAAGTAATACTCACACCTATATGATCTTTTATGTAGTTTTCTAATTCTGGAAACAGATATTTAAGGTTCAGTGTTGAAAATTAGACTAAGAATCTAAAATTTAGACTAAGAATCTAGAAGGTAGAATAGTTGAATTATCCTTTTCTTTGTTTCCATGGTTTCCAAATGCTTTGAAGACTATCATTGTATGCAGATAGTGCAAACAAAAATGTCAGTGTTGCAAATGTACTAAGTTCCACAGAGGCTTCATTACAGGCAGAGGAAGCAAGGAGGCTAGCTAGTTACCTTGCTGTTTTCATGGTGATATAAGATGCTAACTGTACTTGTTCCAACAGTCTTCCTGGAAGCTGAAGGTAGTTATATTGATTGGTCTGGAGTCTCTAGGATCATACCATTTCTTTACTCTTTATTGCCCAGCTTCCTTACAACTACGTTACCTCAGCACTTGCTGATTATACTATTAAATCAACCCCCAAACCCTCTGGAACTATTCAGTGTGTGCTGTTATACTAGACAACATTGGAAAATGAACATTTAAACAAAATGTTTCTGTTTATTCATTAAAACTTGTTTTTACTTATACCTTTTCTCCAGAAAATAAGTGTTTTAGCTTTCTGTTTTTGTTATATCTAAGTATAATTATTTTCTATGTAAGCTTTTTCTAGTCTTGACCAATGTTTAATTTTTTAAGTATTTTTCCTCCAATAACAATGGTAACAAACAAAAACGATTGTCATTATAATGTGATTTGCCTGTGCTAAACCCTTTAAACTCTTTTATCAAGCCAGTAGAGTACATACTGTTATCATTTTCATTTTTTTCAGAGGCAGAAAGATCTTTGCTGTCAGTTGCATTTTGAGTCTAGGCTGGCAAAATAGCTCAGCAGGTAAAGGCACTTTGGTGCAACTTACAAGCTGAGTTCAGTTCCCATAACCTATATGGTCTAAGCAGAGAAATGATTTCTAGCTGTCCACTGACATCCATATACACACTGTGGTATTCATCACACTGCCAAAATAGCAAATAAATAAATAAGTACAAATAAAAATCTAAGTCCAAATATTATATTCTCAACAACACTGTTCCCTCAATTGATTTTCTTGCTGAAAGACCAATTTGTTACACAGGATGGAATTCAGCTCAATTCTGAGCAGAAATTGAGCAAAACTGAAATGAAAACAGTTTTGTAAAGAATATTTATTAGAGGTCATTATGGTAAAAACTGAAGAATCCAGTTTCACTGCATAATAACTTGTATTTTACAAGTTAGTTAATCAAGACAGCATATCTCTTTTGTCTTTTATACTCCTACACAATTACTTAAAGGAGTTTGCATCTGACCTTTGTAGGTGTATTTTTCTAAATTTTAATAAGGTTTTCAACTGTAATCATTCAATTTTAGTGAGCTTAAACACTATTGGATTTTACCATTATGTTTTCAAACAAATGTACCATTCAGTGCGTTTTTATTTTCCCGGTTCACTTTTCCTTTTCAACTTCTCCCATTCTTACTGGTACCTTTCTATCCCCTAAGTAATCTCTTGTTATGATTTCTAATCACACACATTCTATTCCCCTTCCTTGCTCCACTGCCCATCTATTTTGACTTTTCGTCTTCTCCGAGTTTCCTTCCTTCTTTCCTATATTATATTCAAGTGTATAAATATAAATCCAGATCTACCATATGAGATACAACAGAGAATATTTGTCATTTGTGTCAAAAATATCTAACATACACCATATTATACAAGCATTTTTATTCCTATTCACAATGTATCCTTTGCCATTAAGCAGATGTATTTGGATGAATTATAGTGAACAAAGATTTGAATTCCTGGGGATATAACACTTTGGGAAGGTATTTTCTCATGAGTCACTATCAGAGTGTTGGTCTGTTAGCAGGTCATGAAACAGAGAGGTAATTAAAGCACCTGCATGTATAGAACAACACTCAGGACAAAACATTTCCCACCTAAAAATGTGTTAATCCTGCCAAGGGAGCAAAATTCCCTTGCTTGGTATCCTTAGGTGACATTACATTGCATGAAAGTGACCGCTGTGCTGTTTTACTTGATAACAGAGCGAAATGGATTCTTTTGGCTTTATTATTCTCCTGCTACATTCCTTCCAATTTCTTCAACAAAACTCATTATCATTGTAAGCAGAAATTGATATATTTAGTTTATTTATTCTTTAAATTCTAAAAATGTGCTAATGGCAGGGACTGAAGGAACACTTGGGAAATATTGAACCAAATGTTTCTTAATTTTCAATGCCCTGTTATATTGTTGACATTCTCTGTAAATATCCAGCCTTCATTTATCCTAGTTTGACTATTGTATAATGTAATAAAACATATATCTGGTATTTTAATACCCAGTCTCTTTAGATGTAGTTTTCTGTCATCAAGAACAACTTACTGACTGATATGAAATTGAGTTTGCCTTCTTCAAACACTTTGAGCACAATTGTCGTTTAGTAAAATAAACTTGGCTCCCTTATTTCTTAATGTCTTCCCTAACACGAATAAGATTAGACTTCATCTCCCAAATTCCCATTGGGCAGCACTTAAGAAGTGAGTGATATTTCCGTCTGCCTAAGTCAAGTAATACTAAATGTAAGTAATTTACAAGACGGCATCAGGGACTGTTAGAATAGACATATTGCAATATGTCACTGGAAATCAGCATCTCTCCACATGTTTGATCAACAGCCAGATGGAAGCTTTTATCACATTTATTTAATCTGAAATACACATGGTAATTACTGTGGACCTTTGATTCAGGCCTTATTGTCTCAGGAGAAGTCAGAAAATGAGTTTGTCAGTTGCAGACTGTTGTAGTTATGACCCTCTGGGTAGAATTTACATCTATCACTGTCTAGACCAAAGTGCTGCAGCAAATGACTTGTACCTCGAGGATGGAGGGTAAAAGAGAAGCTTAGTTAGCTTGTATGAAAAGAGAAGGACCCCAGTAGAGTGTTTATGCTAGTCCAGAAGTGATCTCTCTGGTGCATAGCAAATTAGGAGATTGAAATCATAATTGCATGCACAAAATGTCTAAAAAACTAAATGTAGACAAAACAAACACGTTAGTGAAAGAAAATACTCATAACTTTCTGGCCTCCAACAAGGCTTTCTGATCTGCTTTACTTATATTAGTGGAAATTAATGGAAACAATATCAGTGATATCAGAGGATAGTATTGTGAAGTCTGTTCCTCAGAGTTTTCTAATTACGAAAATAATAGACAATAAAGTTTTGGTTAATATTATATATTTAAATACCACCTCTTCAACCACATTTTTATGCAAAACTAAAAGATCAATTAGCAACATTGAAATATATCGGTACACATAAAAATATTGAAATGATGTGCCTATTGTAAATGTATATAAATGTTTATTAGAGATGATAGAAAAGGGGAAGATTTAATGTATCTGTGCAGATGCAGAATGTTTATCTACCAAATTTATCTATTATGTTAATGGTATTTTATTTTATTTTTATTTTTATTTTTTAAAAGGAGCTCTCATAAAGTTTTATTAGAGGAAAACTTCCCAGGTTTACTTTTCACCAGTCTGTTCTGGCATGCTTCTAATAATGTCAGAATCACCTGGGTCAATGATGGCCAGTGTGCATACTCTGTAGTATTTTCCACACGCTGTGCCCAACTCAATGTTATTGCCACTGTAGTGATGGACACCAGTTTTAGCCAACATGGCATAGTATTCTATTTCTGATTTCCTCAAGGCGGGGCAGTTGTTGGCGAGGATCACCAATTTCGCTTTGCCCTGTCTGATCATCTTCAGAGTCTGTTTGTATCCCAGCACGTACTTCCCACTTTTCATAACAAGCTGGAGCCGAGAGTTGATCGACTCCAGAGACTTTTTCGTCTTCTTCGCGGCCACCATCTTCCTGCCTTAGGTGCGGGACGGCCCCCAACCAAGACCAGCCGCCAAGATGGCCGGGGAGCGAGAAAGGAAAGATAGACAAAGGAATACAAATGTATGTGTGTACACATCAGTATGTAACTGAAATTTATATACATATATATTTCTGAAAGTAAACATTTTACAATATATTGTATTGAAAAATAAGTATAGCAGGTTTCTATATCTTAATAGAGCTTAATAATAATTCTATGTGCCTGCAGAGATGACTTAGTAATTGAGAGTACATACTTCTCTTGTAGAGGACACGTCTTAGTCTCAATTCTGAAAGGGTCACAATCTTCTGTAACTCCATCTCTAAGGAGTTTAACTTACGGCCTCTGTGGGCAAAAGTCTTCACAAGTACGTACACCAACACACATAATTAGAAAGAAAATAAATGCAAGATAATTCTACTAATGAGAAATAGTCAAGTAATAATACATTCTGAAATGATTTCAAATGTTATTGCCTGATTAAAATTGTGTTAGTGGCTATTAATATTGTCCTAATAGAATCACTTAGCATTTTACTCTATTACTTAAAAAATTAATTAATTAGTCAAAATAATGTCCATTTGATTAAATTATATTAAAATAGAAATACTAATCAAGAGCATGAAATATTCTGCCGCTACCCCACATTATGTCATTCATTTCTTTGTTTATTTTAGTGTGTCTGTGTTTGAGAAAGAACACGAACAAAAGAGCGCAGTCACACACATCTCATGGTGCTTTGGGAGGTTGGAGGACAGCTCTCATAGTCCATTCTCTTCTGAAACCTTGTGTGAATTTCAGATTGAAAAAGTGATTGTTATGTATGAATGTAACAGAAAATAAAAGGATGGCAAATACTTAATACAGAGATAGGAATAAGTAAGCGTGCTAAATGTGGAAAGATGAAAATGACTAAACAAGGTACTCAGTCACAACTTTTCTGTGATTCAGAAAGTGTTTTTGGTTAGTTTATTATCTTGTGGGTGTTAGGGCCTGCACTCCAAAGCATTTATGTGGGAGGTAAGAGGACAACTTTCAGGAGGAGGAATTATATTCTTTGGTACTGAGTTAAAGATGATTATGTGATGCAAAGTGGGTGCTGGGAACCAAAACAACATCCTCTCTTTCGGTCATCTCTTCAGCCTCCACATTCTCTCTTGATACATATGTAAAAGTCACACACTATCAATTTATTAAGGATGCAAATTTATTTATAATTAAATAGAAAGCTGTAGGAGGGTCTTTCTGTATTTCTGTTGCTTTCATTGGTTGAATAAAGAAACTGCCTCGGCCTTTTGATAGGGCAGCCCTTAGGTGGGTGTAATAGACAGAATGGAAGGCTGGGGAGAAGGGACGTGTGGCAGATGCCATGTTTCTCCAGCCTAAGATGGGCATTGATTAGAATCTTCCCGGTAAGCCACAACCACGTAGTGATACACAGATTACTAGATATGGGTTAAAAAATATATGTAAGAGTTAGCCAATAAGAGGCTACAACTAATGGGCCAGGCAGCAATTTAATTAATACAATTTCCGTGTGGTTATTTCAAATGTAAGCTAGCACAGTGGCCGGGAGCCAGGGAGCAAGACAGAACAAAGGGCTGCGCTCCTCTTGGGTGCCGGGAACACAGCCCACATCTCTTACTACAGAAAGCATTATCATAATTTAAGTATAGTTCATTTCTTATGAACTTTCATTTGTTTAGACAGTTATGGAGACTATTATACTCTCAGAAATGTGTGAGCAACTATTGTGTTGAGCTATGTCACTGGAATACCAGTCCAGTTACTAAATTTTTAATGTTAAAGAAATTGTAGTTTCTAACATTAAGTATATATGATAGTAAACAGCTAAATAGTATAAGTGCAAGCTATAAGAACCCTATCTGGGATAACTCTACTGTCAACAGATTTACATGTTATCACAGAGTATTACATGGCAAAAACTATGAGCTCACATGAGCATGAGATGTGTCCATTCTCTGTCCCTTTTCTCTACAAAGTTCATGGTATCCAATAACAGAGATACTGCTTAATGAGTCTTATCTAACCTTCAGCATTTTCCAGAGACTCCACTTCTAAACTCCTCCATTATATGAAATTCCATCCTTCACTAACAACTAACTCTAGGGAATGAGCTGGCATGTGAGTAACAATGCCCAATCCATACCAATAATTTTTGAAATTGTGGATGATTTGGGGAAATTCATAAGATAATATACATAGTTGATTTTCTAGTAAAAGGTGAAAGTCAGACAAAGTGGCTATTTGGTGTTTTGATGTAACTTCTTCTGTAAATCTCAAAGGTAGCACACTGCCGATGGGCTAACAATCCAATGAGGGAAATCTCTTCTGGAATATTTCTTCTTTAATACGTGTTTGTCAAGCAGCTATGTTTAAAAGCACAGTAAACACTGTGTATCCTGTGAATAACATTTCCTCTCATGACAAATATGCTTATTTTGTTTCAATTCAGAGTAAGTAAAGTTTGGATTTTGTTTTGTTTTGTTTTGAGTCATGGTCTCTATTTGTAGCTCTATGTAGCCTTGGCTGGTGTGAAGTCAATATGTAAACAGACCTGTTTGATATCAAACTCAGAGCCTGCCTCTGTCCCTGCCTTCTGAGTGCTGTAATTAAAGATCTGTGCTACCACACTGGCCAATTTCAAATTTTAATGTGAGAATTTGTGAGCAGTCTCTGAGGGTTCCCCATCATGATCACCTCTCCTCCCCTGCCCCTGGTACAATTCCTCCTCTCTTTTTTCCCAAGACTCTCAGTGGTAACACAGTGCTTGTCTATGGATCCCTGCTTCTGCTTCCAACAGTTACTGGAAAGAGTATCTCTGACGGCAGTTATAGAAGTTACCAATTTGTTAACAATAGATGGCCAGTACAGGCACCTTCTTCTCCATTGCTAGGAGTCTTAGTTGGCATTATCCTTTTGGGTTCCTGGAGATTCCCTGGCACCAGGTATCAGAGCTCACTATGGCAGGAATCATCAAGGGGTAACTCAGAGAAGGCATGAGGTTATAGGAAATGAAAGATTAAGAGAAATGAGAACAAAAACATAGAGCCCCGAGTTCATTTCTCAGCCAGCATATATACAAATTACAGGCAAACGGCAGAACAAAAGGCAGTACAGTCAGCTAGCTGCCTTCCTGTACTGTCCTTGGGAGGAAGCTCAAGAGGGCGCATTATCTCAATACAAGAATTTAGCTGGTAGCAAGCAGCTACCAATCACTAGCGAGGAGTGCCTAGAGTTGGCATACATCAGTTCAAATCGTAATACTGTATTCTTTCTCATGGGCAGAAACGCTCTTTCCCATGGACTTAATTAGAACTTTCTCACAGCCCTTGAGGTTACTGGAAAAAGCAGAACAGGCAAGCTTGAATTCAAATGACTTCTTTAAGTCATATGGAAACCCCAGATAGAAACTGAATCACACATGGGCTTCCACAACCAGCTTTCTCCCTAACCCCAAAATGTTCCCTGATCAGACATATCTTTTGTTAGTCTACTGCTCTATCCTGCCAACAACCCACCTCCAGCACTGAGCCTGCTCAACTCCTTCCCTCTAGTTCCCATCCCTCCATCCCCCAAACACCACACGTAATTTAGCTAGATCTTTTCTACCTCCTGTTCCCAGGGAAATCCACGCATCCCTCCCTCTTAGGGCCTCCTTGTTATCTAGCCTCTCTGGAGTTGTGACTTATAGCTGGTTATCCTATACTTTACTATTAGTAACTACCTATGAATGAGTGCATATCATGTTCATTGGTATAGTTGGGTCTTGAGGTAGAGTAACTACCTATGAATGAGTGCATATCATGTTCANAGTAACTACCTATGAATGAGTGCATATCATGTTCATTGGTATAGTTGGGTCTTGAGGTAGAGTAACTACCTATGAATGAGTGCATATCATGTTCATTGGTATAGTTGGGTCTTGAGGTAGATTGATTCCCATTTTTTAAGAAACTACCACACCTAATCCCAAAGTGACTGTACAAGTTTGCACTCCCACCAGCAGTGGAGGGGTAATCCCCTTACTCCAGATCCTCCGCAACATAATCTACCATCAGTGTTTTTTATGTGAGAAGCATGAGATGGTATCTCAGAGTTGTTTTATTTTCATTTCCTTGATGACTAATGATTCTGAGCAATTCTTTAAGTTTCTTTTGGACATTTGAGATTCTTTTGTTGAGAATTCTATGGATAGATCTGTACCACCTTATTTATTTGGATTATTTAGTATTTTGATGTTTAGCTTCTACAATTCTTTATATATTTTGGAGATTAGCCCTCTATCAGATAAGGGGTTTGTCAGGATCTTTTCCCCCACTCTGTAGGCTGCTGTAAATAGTTGCTCCTAATTTATTAATCCATTAAAATGAATGTTTCCAACAGGTAACCTTTTCCTGCATTTCAGTGATTTAGTTTTCAAGCACATTCATTTCTGCCAGTGAATAGACATGAAAATTCAATGGCACAAACTAAAGCTTTGTGGTAATGTAGGGTCTGTAAAATTTTTCCCATCTAAACATTTACATCCTGGTCATCATTTCTAAACACTTTTTAATTCAGCCTTTGTTGTTACTGTTTACTTGGAAAGCCTTCTTAGTTTAATTATAATTATTCATGTATTCTTTGTGTATTTTTGTTGTGTTTCAGAAATGTACTTTGTCCCACATTGTATGGCTTTAGAATTATTGCATTCAGTTTACTTAACCACTGCTTTGCTTACAACAACATTCATTAATCTATTTAAACTTGCATAGCATACATTGCCAAAACAGACATATGCCAATGCCATTTATTTGTCATTTGTCTTCCCTCTCAATGGTTGTTTGCATTTATTCATTCTGGGTGTTTACGAGCTGAACCTAGTAATAAAGAACACGTGAGCTCTGTTTACTTCAAAGGCAAAAAGTTTCTAGTTAAAAAGAAAAGGGAAGAAACACAGTAAATACATATTTTTAAATGTCCAAACAACTCTTAAAAGTAAAAAAGCATTATTAATGTAGAAAATTAATTTGAATATTGCCTTTTCTCATAAAGCAGGCAATGTTGCTGAATACAGGTATGTCAACAATGTCTAGTGGTAGAAAGATCATTATGTTACTCATGCTAATCACTGAGTATCTATGAGATAATGTATGTATAGATACCAAGTCCATTCATATTCCAATAACAGAATATAATACTTTAGTTGTCTTAAAGTGGAAATATATTCCTACAGCTTTAGAGCTTGATGGGAAGACTGGAAAGAAGGCACTGGAAGAAAGCATGCCTGGTTATGGTGCTCTTTCTGTTTCATAGCTGGGATGTTCTCACTGGGTTCTCACATTCCAGTGCTCAGGGAGATCTGTGGGGTTGCTTTTATAAGGGCACTAATTCCACTAACAAAGCAATAGCCCTCATGAAATAACCACCCATAAAATTCTCCACCTTTTAATGTCATCATAAGAATTGCTAAAAATTTCAACACGAGTTTTAAGAAAAGACAGACAATCATATTCTAGCAGATTCCACATAAACTATTTTTAACCAAACTCTTTTGGGAAAGGCATAGCAGATATGTCCTCATTCACAGGTAGAGAAAGTGAAAGAAATGTCAGATTTAAACTAGAACTTCTATATTACAGTTCCAAGTGAGGTGTCTTTTCAGATCTTCATTGATTTTTTTTTAAAGAGTACTAGTATTTAATTCAGGAAAATTAGATTTGGGTCAGGTGCTTAAAGGGCATTTTATCTGCCTTCTCCAAGCAGCCAAAGGCTTTTCCCTTGATCACCTTGATAACCCGAAATGCATTCCTTTCTTTTGCTCTCTTGCCCTTATCACATGGGTAATCTTCTGCAAGTTTTCTCCCTTTCTGGATGACAACGCTAAAGGAGACAAGCCATTCTATGAAGGGCTCTTGGCACTAATGGCTGCACTACTTTACAGGTTGAGAGTCCTTGCTGGAGTTGTACAGTTCTTCAAAGTTAAGATATTTCCTCCTTAAAGAAGTCACACACACAAAAAAAAAGAAGAAGAAGAAGAAAAGAAATACTCGCTAGAGTTCACCAGAGAAAAAGAGTAGAGAAATGACAGTCATGAGGACAGAACATTGGTTTTCTAAAGATACAAATAGTATATGATGAAACATGTCTCATTTAAATTTTCATACTCATGGACAAATAGAGTCTACCTTTTATTCATACCCAGAATATTATTGGATTTTTATAAGTGAAAGTTAATCAAGTCAATTGTTATATAATTAAAATAATAATTCATAGGAAAAATGTTAAAAAGTGCCATTCTTAGAAGCGGAAATGGATACCTAAGTATGTAAAATTAGTAGAGGTGGTAATAGTATCATTTCTGTACTCCATTAGCATAAAATATAAAACTTTATTATATATAAGTTAATCAGTATGGCATTCTATAATTCAATAAAGTAATCATTATTATAACAATAGATTTATAATAACTGATAAAATCTTTATGGATAGAAGTCTAATACAGAGAAATGCATCCATATGCAAAAGTTATTTAGACTTGGTGTGCAGGGAGGCACTACCCAGAAGTGTTGGGCCATTTCCAATGTGAAGCCTCCTTAAGTGAAGGACTCTTTTTCCACCCATACTTTCTGCCATTGCCACCTGACACCACAGCACAGAGCAATGATTCTGATCCAACTTGGAATGGATATTTAAAGTCATGCTCCTAAATTAACCTTTTCTCTTTATAAACTAATTATCTCAGTTATTTTCTAATAGTGATGGAATAATAACACTGGATATTTCACTCATATTAACTTGATGTAGAAGTAAATGTGTAATAAGGGCATCTTGAAAATGAGGGCTAGTGTTTCTATTCCTAAGATCTACTTTGCTTAGTATTGAAAATATATTACATGAATTAGTCTTAAAAAAAGAACTCATAAATTTAAAGTCATATTTAGTTTGGTTATATTGGTTTTGTTTTTGAAATAGGCTCTTGCTTTTGTAGCTCTGCTAAACCTCATGCTCCAGTTTCTAGCTACTGAAATTATAAACATATGGCATGGCACCTGACTCTTAAATTTGCAATATCTGAAAATAAGTGTAAACCACATACACAAAATTGTTTATTTTATGGTTTCTTCTTTAGAAGTTGATCTCAAGGTCTTTGTCAGAAAGCTCAATTGGAAAATGGCCCTTTGGGGAAAGTTTTATATAGTTTTATATAGTTCTCTTTAGGGACTTTACAAATGCCATATCATGCCAAATAACAATGTATTCTATCTAATAAAATGCAATGACTCTTTTATTTTGACATTATTAGCCTCTTTGTGAAGCATTATTATTTTTAGAGATGGGAACGTAGGCTTGTAAGTTCATAGTAAAATGCAAATTTAATATTAAAGCAAAACTCTTACGAACAGTAATTAAGTGAAAAGTCAGATGAGTCATGCTTGCTTAACAGTAATTTCTGAATCAGTTTAAATGGAAGAGGTATTATTATGACTTAACATCAGGAAAGGGCAATATTCCAGTATTCAGTACAGCACACTGGTGTATACAACATCAACTGGAATGGAACATAAAAATTTAATATTATCTCCCATTCACTTGATTTGCTTGGTTCTTGTAGGTGAATAAAAAATGTTGGACTTGCATTACAAATGCATAGTACAACCCTTATATTATTGGAAATTTATACCTTTAATTCCTAGTACTTTTCTGATTGAAAATATATAAAAATGTAATTAGATTTATTTGTAAAATGACTGTAACAATTGACAGATAAATTACATATTACTCTTATTTCCCTGAACCTTTAAGAGAAACTGTGCCAAAAAAATTAATTAGAAACAAAGAGAAATTACTTACACTGTAATTTTCAGGTTAAATTTCAACCTGAAAATTATGGCTGACTTGAACAGGGGTTCCAAGATTTTAGATATTTCAAATGGGTTTTTTAAAACTACAAGTGGAGGAAGGAACTGTATTATCCTTTGTGTGTCAAGAAATTATACTGACATAGGTAAGGCATCAAATATCCTGTAATTAAGTGATGGGACTGATTCCTATAAGAACTTAGAAAGACCAGCTCTCAGAAGGACCAGGAGGAAAAGACAGCTTCAATACTTGCTGTAATAAGGAGGAAGAGGACCTTCTATGCTGATTTCACAAGGGAACTGATTCACCTTAGTGAAAGACTGGCTCTCAGTGTGTGAGCCACAGAAAGTAACTCACTGGATCTGGGAGGATTCAATGTATCCTGCACAGGACTTAATCCTGTCTGAAGTAGAGAAGCATGAAGCCTGGTCACCTACATCTTTCTGACCGATGCTTTAGAGGCACCTCACATTGCTCTACCATTTCATTTTAATTTCATCTACATGCTTTTATGCATGTGGTGGATTTACAAACTCATACATGTCTATGTTATTATTTATATTGGTTTTAAAGAACTGTGAAACCAAGCAATCATGCCCAGCCATGATTATGTAGATAGGGTTTTATAGTTTGTGACTTAATCACACTGAAATTCAAATAAATTTACAGAGTGATGTTATCTTTGACATTTTAAATATCAAGAATTGCTAATCCTATATAACATTGACATAAGTTTCTCTTTAGAACATTTTATCAAGCATCAAAAAATAATGAAAAAAAATAAAACTACTTTAACTGAAAGATGTTAAGCTCAAAAGAGTTTAAATGCATTGCTTCCATTTTCTTGTCATAGAGAATGACAGCACCACATGGCAAAGCTTACTTTCTCCCATGCCCACAGATTAACTGCAGAAAGTCACGAGCTAACACTTGAGAATAAATAATCATCTTCTAAGATAGACAATGCACTTCTTTGAATAATAACGCAAATTTAACTATCTGTAAAGACCTTCAGAAGGCCACACTTCATCTTTTACTTTTCTGACAGTAGGAGATGAATGGAAGGCTATATATAAAATATTCTTGCATATCATAGTATGCATTTTCCCTCATCCCTGCATTGTTCACATGGTACTTAACTGGTCCTCCATTGCTTATTTTAGCTGCTAAGAATAGTAATTAAGGAGTGACTTTTAACTATAATAGATGACAGTGAAATAAAAAGCATATCCAACAATACATAGTGAATGTCAATTTTTTTCAAAGCTATTTTTACCATGGGAGATGTAAAGAAGCTCTGCATCTAAACTATCATTAAAATATTAAAAGCACCGAGAACATCTGTATTTATACTCTTGATGAGATGAAAGCTGTAATGTTTTGGATGAATTATAAAGATGATTAAGGTAAAATAATTATTAGTGCCATGGAAGACTTTGAGCAAAAGATATAAGGTATCCATAAATGACAAGAAGCTAAGCAAAACTATAAATTCAATGATTAACATTGTAAATTTAAACTAAGGTTTCTATGAAAATCTGCAAATATTTTTCATAAGAACTCTGAGTTTGATCTCTACAAAAGTCCACATGGGGTGATTTCCAAGACAGAGATTCCTCCACAGCTTTTCTTCCTTATTTGGGGTTCATTTGTACACAATGGCACCTCTGGACATAATGAACTTGACAACATTGCCTAGTTGAGAGATGTAACATCTAAGCCAGAGTAACCCAGCAGGTTTACTTGCCCCCAGATGGGTGGCCTGGTGGACTTTGATGCCCACCTGTCCTCTAATACCAGCAGAAAGTGCAGGTCTCTCATCTTGCAATACCACCTCATTTGTCCTCTCTTCCATTTTGCCCCCCCCCCAAACCTTTTCCAGGTGTATATGTTGGGCACTGGAGCAATTCATGTTCTAGAAGGATAACTGAGTTCCTGAGAGGCCCCACTTGTTAAGGGCCACCTTGTAGGTGACCAAGTCTGTGGTCTGGTTCTCTTGTGCCTCTCGGGATTTCCATTTTGATGTCCTTTGCTATGGATTATGCATACATTTCTTGGCAGTCAAATGGCCTCTAGTAGAATAAGGATCTCTTCTTTGTTTTTTATCTTTTCTGCTTGGGTGGGGACAATGCATATAGACAGTCCATGTGCACAGTGATAGCTTTTCTCTTACTGAAGTAACATGCCCGAGTTGATGCCAGAAGATCAGTGCTTTGTGCAGAAGTCCCTTGCTGAGAGACTGGACCCATACTGTCTTGTCTAAGGTGACAACTGTGGCTCTGTCTTATCTGATTCCATCTTGAAAAATATTGATCCTATCAGTACTCTTCAACTTCTTGTAACGGGACATCCATAAGGTCAGGTTTGACAGATTGAACTGTGTCAGTCACTTCCGGGCTATAGTGGAGAGGCTGCACTGGGTTAAAATACAGCACAATACTGCCTTGGTTCATGAAAATTCACAGAATCAGATTTATGTAATTTACAGAATTTATAGGACTGCTATGGAGGTGTCTTAGAATGTGTTATTTTGTATTAGATACCCACCTCTTTGTGTGCCCCCTTAGGAGGGCCTCTACACTGTGCAGGGTGGTTAGGAAAAGTTCTTTCTATTTTAGATCGTTTTTTCTGAGCAAAAGAACTGACCGAAACACAGAAAGACAGGAGTGACACACTAATTACAGTAAGAACCATGATACAGACTTAAACTAGGGGGTTCAGTGACAATTCACATGGACCCAAAACACCAGAATTTGTGTTGTATCCTGTTGCAAGGAGAGTGGGGGCCCTTTGTTTGTCCCTACTGCCCGGATAGCTTATACCCAAAATAATCACACAGAAACTGTATTCATTAAATTACTGCTTGGCTTATTATCTCTAGTCTCTTATTGGCTAACTCTCACATCTTGATTTAACCCATTTCTATTAATATGTATTACATTACCACGTGACAGTGGCCTACTGGGAAAGAGTAGGTACATCTATCTCTGGAGGCTCCATGGTATCTCTCTCTCCCTGACTCTGCTTCCTTCCTCCAAGAATTCAGTTCTGTCTTCTCCACCTACCTAAGTTCTGCCCTATCAAGCCAAGCAGTTTTTTATTGACTAACCAATGAAGCAGCACATAAACAGAAGGACCTCCTACACAAGTATCCAGTGTTTCCTAAGTGTCCTACGCAGAAGGCACTATAAACAGACTCACCTCTAGAGGGTAGAGATCTAGGTGACATTCTGTAGTTTCCTGGTTTTGGTGGAGGATTCAGGGAGCATCCAAGTTTACAGAAGGAGAGGCAGAATAGCCTGGGCCCTGCAACATCTCTGAGGATACTCCCATGCATCTGTCCATTCCATAAGTTATTGGCCCTGGGGATCTGCCACCCTTGTCCTTGGTATCCCTGGGAGTCTTACTGGAACTCACAAAATGTTACAAGGTGTCTTCTTCAGAGAAGATACATTCATTTAAGGTAAATAAAAAGTCTTTATTTGTTAACTGGTAAGTTACACAGGGAACTTGCCCAAATTGTGCTACCTCACCATTCTTTACCTTAAATGTACAAAACACACATCCTGGTTGAGACACTTTAGTTATCAGGACACATTAGGGTGAAACAAAATTACAAAAGCCAAAAAGCAAGGCTAGTATAGTACATTTAATAACTTTTCTAGATCTTGAAACTATGGACTAAGTCTTTGATGGATCAGGTCTTTGTTCCCATTTTGCCAACTATTGGGGTATACATGCTGGGTTCTAAAAATGGTGCCTCAAACATGGCATCAGGTGTACTAGTATCTCTGGGTCTACTAGGGGCCTGTTACAAAATTTTTCAATAAATTAGCACATATTACATAAAAATTATATTATACACATGATTCATGTAATTTTTAAATAATAATATAGTTCACTATAGATATATTCTGTTATGACATAGTATTTCACAGTGTTACCAACAAAACTGTGTGTCTTGATGCAAAAATTAGAGTTGATTGCATAAAATTTTTAAACTTGCATATGTTTGAGAAGACCACAAATGAAAGACAACTGAAAGGAAATTATTTAAAAACTAAAATTCTGTTTATAAAGTGAGCTTCTAAAACAAAAAATCTGAGGGCTAAAGACCTTGCTGATGTTGACTGCAACTAAGAGTAGTGTCTTCAAGGCTTCAGTTTTGAGTTCACCACAATCAAAGTCAATCAAATACCCAGATGACACCTTATAGTTCATTTAAATGAAAACTAGATATTCTCCACCAAAAGGTACTTCATGAAATGAGATGAGTCACCCACTAATGTAATTGATGTAAATGTCTACAAAGTGACATGCAGAAAATGAAAAGTGAAGGGTGAGATAGACTTCTAAGGGAAAGAGACCAAGGTATAAAAAATCTTAAGGTAATAAGTGACATGCCTGAAAGGATTTCAAAGAATGATTGTTAGGTAACTTGAGGATACAAGACAAAGTACAAGAATGTGTAATAATGCAAGAACAGCAATTCATGAAGGAAAATTTCAAGAAAAAAAATCCTAAAGACAAAATCCAATGAGATAACTTGAAGTTCAAAAGTTTTAACAAAGAAATACATAACACAGCTTTGTGAATGTTGATTTAAGGGAAGACAAGAAAGAAAGCATCATGCCTCTTCCTTGTCTTTCTTTTCCTTTTGAGATGCACAAACTTGGCTACAATTATACAGTAGCTCAAATCCATATAAAATGCTAAGGGTAGCTGCTATAGCAGAGTAACTTTTTATTTTCCTTGTTTTAAAAAGTTGAACTTTTCTGCCTCTATGTCTCCCATTGTGTGATATACTGTGGTTGGGAACTTTGAGCCCAAGCAAACTTAGTCTCAAAAACAAGAGCATGTTTAGCTTGTATGTATGTCCTTTCAAGCACTTCAAGGCAGATGGTCTTTTTAATGATAATGCTCCTTTTATGTATTTATTTTATTTATTTTTATGAAAGAGCTTTATTTTATAAGACATTGTTGAAAAGGCTACTGTTTTTTTTTCATTCTTTGAGTGACATTACTCATACCAATAGATTTCTCGAATTTAATATATCTTATTAGTTCACCTGGGTAGGTTATTAAGGGAACCATATATTTTTGGGCATTTATTCCTTATTTAAAAAATATCTCATGATTCTGTCCAACATCAGGAAGGCCTAGACAACACTTAGTTCTATGCATTAAAAGCAAAGGAAACATGTGTTGTCAGAAATCTCTGCCTTAGTGTGACCTTCTGATTACAAATATAATTCTAATCTTTGTTTTCTTACAAAAAAATGCTATCTCTTCACATAGAAAACCTATAATCCCATAAAGCTAGTCTTTTCAAACTAAAACTCTAAGATATTTAAGTATGAACAGTTATGTCATGCTGGCTGTGTTATCCAGAGGGGTGGCTTGACTAAGACAAGCTATGCATGAATACCCTTTCATGCACAAGAGTGCACAAATACTCTTCTGCTCTCCATGTAGAGTCATGGTGTCCCTTCTTTAATTAACACTCCTCACACTTGAAAAGAGGAAAATGGAAAGTACTTACAAAGCATGACAGAATAGTATCAGAATACCCTTTAGCTTTGACGGTGGTGTTTCTTTGCTTTCAACCTGTAAGTGCCATGATGGCACTTGCAGTAGGTGCTGGGAAATGTGACCTCCATCAGGCGGACAGAGCTTTTACATTCCATTTCTTCTTTTCATAGGGTTTAGGGGTCTGTAGGTTGTTTGAAGTTTTAAACACAGGTTGTTATTTTTGTCTGGATATGATTCTTTGACAGGACACTGGTCCCATTAAATATCACATGTCTAAATCTATTTGTCAGATACACGTTTCTCCCCTACTCTTAAGAGTTTTTATTTATTTATTTTAAAGTATTAGTGCCAGCCAAAAGTTATTTGTTGCCTTTCTCCTTCCTCTGGATCCTGCCTCTAAAGTACAGGAAACCACAAGAGGATCTTGGCAAGAAGCCGGCTGGGGAAGGAGAAGCACATGCTTATTTGATCTTTGCCATAAGGCTGAACCTTAAAGCAGTTTCTTCCTCGGGGTTTAACTGAGTTTTGTTCCTTGTTGCATGAATTTCATAACTGGCAATTTTAAACATTTGAGTGCACAAACATCTAGATTTGTTTTTTCTTTTGATCTTTTTATCGTTTACTGGTTTATTTCTTTCCAGCATTACCTTATTAAGAGCATAATGTAAGGTTCCTGTTAATTTTTTTAATCACTTTCTCTAAAACCACAAACCCAATGAACATTTAATCCTCACTGGTGTTTATTTGTCTTTCGCCATCTGTCAGCATGTCACAGGAGTGTAACCCTGTCACCAAAGCTTAATACTCTCTTTTATCAAGTACACGGTGTCTTCCCCCAGATCTTTCTTTTCATTCCTCCTCAGTTTTCTCTGATGAAATTATTGGTTATGACTGTCTGGATTTTGAAAGTTGAGTTCCCCAAAGTATTATTGTTGGATTTCTTTTAAGACTTCTTTAGAGCAAGTATGAATTTTCAGAGCTTTAAATATTACATGTATCATGAAAAATATCAAATTATTAAACCCCAGATTTTAATCTTATTTTATAATGGTACATTTGGATTTTCCTCATCTACAGAGAAATTGAGACATACATATATAGTAATAAATGTGACTATCAAGTAAAAAATATGTAACTGAACACACTTGTATGTGTAAATTTGACTTATACTGTCTTTTTCCTTAAAATATAAGGTCAATGGTAAACTTATTAATTTGTCCAGTCTTATTTCCCCAGGTGATTCATATGCTGTAGCTGCAAAAACAGTATCTGTTGATAGAATGATTGAAATAAAATACAGGAATACAACTTCATTTTAATAGAAACATGCTATTTCAAGATGACTCATTCCAGTTCTAGCTGTGTGTTTAAGGAGAAGTCAACAGCCTGCCTAAACAGTGTTCCATGCTCTCTTCTAGATCCTAATTCTCTGGCTGGCCAGAACGGCCCTGATCATGCGCTCATAGGAGGAATAGTGGCTGTAGTTGTGTTTGTCACACTGTGTTCCATTTTTCTGCTCGGCCGATATCTGGCAAGACATAAAGGTGAGTAATAGTAAAAGAAGGCTCTCTTCACATTGATTAAAAAGTCTTAGAAATTAATATTATTCTGAAATCAATAGCCACGTATGTTTCTCACGTGAGTGGAGGCAGAAATACAGAAAGAAGGGGGAATTTGGAGACATAAATCCAAAATCATTTCAGGGAAGTGATGATAATTGATATTTCAAATGTTTTAAAATTAATCTTATTAACATTAATTTTATTAATAGTAAATGCTGTGCTACCTTTAACAGTAGAAAATCAATCAATTTGAACATTTCCTTAAACAAAACCATCAGACATTTATAGTCAGATTTCAGTGATAGAGAAAACTATGCTTTTTCTGTTCTTTCCCATGAACCAGTGGCTCACTCTGGAAACTCTGGTCATTGTCTAAATGTAATTTCACTGCACCAATCTAATTCTGAGTTTAAAAAGAAAAAACTGAACAAAATTTGAAGTAGTAAATTTGTAGAGATAAAATTTAACTCCTAAATATTTGGTTTAAAATTTTGCTTATAAGTGTTATGGAAATACATGTAGCCTTATTAGTCAGATAATTATGTCTTTAGTAAAAAGTGTTCTAATTAAAATGTTATAAATTTTATTTTTATTCACGTAATCATCCAAACTAAACTTTATTGACATAGTTCAGTATGATTTTTTTATGCCCAGGAGTATTTGGGACAATTCAAAACAGTCTCTGTTATTTTTCTGAGCTCTTTTGTTTGTTTAGTTTTGTTATTTTTCAATTTTTGAGTTTTATGTTTATTTTTAGTTTATCTGTTTTGGTAGCTTAGTTCTGAATAAACAGAAAAATAAAGGTAAACATTTAAGATGACCATTGACTGCATACATCTTAGTAAGGGGTACTGATTGTTTTAGCTGAGCTTCCTTTACAGTTTTATAAATCATTAAGAATTCAAAATTAAATACTAATCATTGAAGAGTCCCTCTTGCCTTTAAATAACTGCACTGCAGTTTTGCTTTAAACACTTCTCTTAAGAAATAAGAAAAAGACAAAGGATAGGGTTTTAGAAGTTGAAATTGTTTGGCTTTTTACTTGTAAGTAAATATATCTTCGACGCTGGTTATTTTATTAGACCTGCAGAACTAACATCATTTTCTTTCCATTTCCACAGGAACATATCTAACAAACGAAGCTAAAGGAGCTGAAGATGCACCAGATGCCGACACGGCCATTATCAATGCTGAAGGCAGCCAAGTCAATGCTGAAGAGAAAAAAGAGTATTTCATTTAAAATTTGGGCCACCCGCTCTGAGTTTTACCTACCAGGCTGACTGCTGGAGAAAACTGGCAAACCATCTTTCAGAAACCATTCCAAGCATCCTCTACTACTTTTATTAACACCCATACTGTACTGCTCTCAGTAGCCAGTGTAAACCAACAATCAGCAGTTGAAAGCATCATCCTTTAATTACTGTACCATCCATAATGCAGGACATTTCTTATTGCCTAAATTTTACACCATTGCTCTTTTAACATACAGTGCTTGAATATACAGCCTTAACAATGTTAATCATCTCGCTGGATCATGATATTGAGTTGTTTTTATACACTGAAGAAATGTATGCAGAGCCCCACCCCTACATTTGTTTTCCTTTAAGTCATAGAATTTATTGAACAGTTTTCACAAGTCACAGGATTAGGTAATGGCCTAACATGCTTACATTTAATCAAAGATTAGAGGTTTACAAACTATGTTTTCTACTTGTCTATCTTCAAAGATAACATGTTGTGGAAACATATGCCCTAGAAAACACAAAATGAAGACACTGTAGTGTAGTTTCTGGAATGTTTGAGATTATACTGGTAACACTGTATCAAGTTACTATTTTAAAATTTAGTGTTTGATACAGGCACCATGTGTATGGGTTATAATCATGACATGACACCTTATATTATTATATAGATCCTACCATTAGGTTATTGTAGTTTCATTAACCAATAAATTATTACAAACATTTAACTGCTTTGGGAATCATGAAGATTTCATTCATTTCTCTATTTGATTTTATAATTTATTTGCTCCATAAGGATTCACCTGCCTAAACAAAACTGAAATAGGGCACAATTTTGAGACATTTTAGTATCTGTATATAGTGCATATAATAAATCCAATTAAACATTATTTGATACATATTTAACTTTTTTGGCTGTAGGTTATTCTGTCATAAGTACGCATTTTCTAATGTCCATTATATCCCTTTAGATATTACTTAAACTGATATTATAAGTAGATAACATATATTAGTATTTTTGTCTGTATGTCCTAGCACTGTCAACAACAAATTTTTCTAGTTCTTGTTAATTTTTATTTGTTATACAATGGAAGCACAATGTTACAAGGAAAGGTAATTTTAAGCTAACAACCAGTGCACAGCCTCAGGTTTTAAATCACAACCACAGTTAAACAATAACCTAAAAACAAACTCTTAGTTTGATTAAAAAAAAACTTACACATTTTAATTTGGCAGTTTCATGGCTGCTTAACTACATTGATTTGCCAAAAAGGAAGTGTTTAGGATATGTTTTCTGTATAAATGAACTAATTCTTTATATTAAATTCCTGTCTATGCATTCTGTGAGGTACAAACTTATGAAACAGTGAGTGATAGAAAATCCCTGCCATGCTCTTAACTCCAAGGTGAAAGTCTCTTTCTCTGGATTATTTTGAAATTTTGGTGTATTGAACTATTATGAAATTCTGTAATCTTAAATATGACACAGAGTCAATATAAAGTCTTATTTCTTTGGGTGAAATATAATATTGCTAGAATAGTTTTCATTATATTTATTAGCAGCTAAAGAATAAAATCCAGTTAGATTAAAAAGTTATTTTCCATTTACAAACATTGCACCTTTAAGAAGAAAACAAATATTACAATATGGTAGCTGTACTTGTGATGTCTAACAGCATGATGGCCTAGAGTTTTAACAATACCTTGGGATTGATTTGGAGGGAACAAGAATGACTGAATACAACATCCTGTGTTAATATCTAATAGAAGACAAGGGTGCTGTATGTTAGATTATCAGAAAAGTATAAAACTTTCAAGGAAAATGTTAGAAAATCCAAGTTTTCTTTTTAATTGTGTAGCATTTATCTTGTTGATTTATTACAAAAGAAAAAGGACGATGTCAGTCAAGCAGCACTTTTTCAAAATATACAGAACATAAATAATATGATGTGGTTGAGTGTTAACATAATAAATCATATACAGTATGACATTTTAAGGAAATAAGTCTGCATTGATGTGATTGCATGCTTGTTTTTACAGTTCACTCCATACCATCTGTGGAAAAATGCAATAATATGTTAATATAGTATGGTAGTTTGAGAGAATCAGGTAGGTGCCTCTAGACACATTGAAACTAGAATAGGTCTATAAACTGCTCATATCTTTCAATGCATAATCTTTAGAAAGACTCCACACAGCAAAATTCATCCTGTTAGTACAAAATGGAAAGGTTCTTATTGCTAAGTACGTTGTATAACTGCATCATCAATTACTATTTAAAGCCTAATTTCAGGATACATTTGCAAAATTGCTACTCTTCATCGATGCTGTATTTACATCCTTCATCTGTATTCTACTTGGCTCCAACTGCTAAAATCATTACCTAAATAACACAATCATTATTTATAGCACTGTAACATTAGAAATCCAAAATTGTTTGCCTTTTAAGACATTTGACTCTTTTAACCCTTCCAAGAAATATACCCATTAGAATTTGTAAAAAGAAAACCACGGCAGATAAAATTTCTGGGCTCTTATCAAATGGTTTTCCATTAAATATAGCTTGTTTTGATTTAATATCATTCCCTGTCCTGAAAAGAAGTGATGGAGTTATATTGAAAGGTTATTTACTTTTCACTAAAGGAAATGAGTTGCAAGAATTCTGGGCATTCCTCATTCCAGCAAATAAAATATTGAGATAGGATTTCTAAGTTGGACTCATGTCAGCTTAGAAGCCTGAAATATGCACAGTCACATGCACATGGAGCCACTTTCTGTCTCTGTTGAGGGAGCTCAGTAGGTAGGGGACATAGTAGAAGAACTGCGTGCACATACTCCTCAAAGACTCAGAGCATCATTCATTAAAAAAGAAGTTCCTCTCTGCCAGAAATGTTTACAGTGTGCATTGATTGTCCTCCATCAGAAATATCGAACCAACATTCTTCTTGTCTTCTTTTCCTTTTTGAATGGCCTGGGAAGAATGGTGACCAAAACTGGGGATGAGGGAAGGGAGGGGAAGGAAAAGTTTCTGGCTGCAATAATAAAGACAAACTATCCCATTGGAAGATTGATGTGTGTGTGTGTGTGTGTGTGTGTGTGTGTGCGAGTGCATGTGTTTGTTCGTGTGTACATGCATGTGTTTGTGTGTATGTGAGTGTGTGTGGATGTATGTGTGTGTGTATTTAAGAGAAGAGATATTAAAACAAACACAGAGAAAGAGATTCCAACTTCTTTTCTTTTACCAGAAATTACAAGAAGCAATTTAAGAAACCTGATATTGGGATTTAATCTAGAAACTGGATGATTCCATTAAAGATGTTTAGTCTTTCATAGAAACTCTACAATTAAACCAACAAATAGAGAAAAAAAGCAACTTTCCTGATTTTGGCAAAGAAGCTAACACCTCATTATTTTGGTTTTTTGTTGCTGTTGTTGTTTGTTTTTTGTAAAAAATAATATAAATATTCAATTAAAAAGACAGGTTCACTTGTAATTATGTACTCATGACTGTAGCAGCATTGAGATTCCATATAGGCACATGTACAGCAGCTGTTTGACAGTAATGGCTCTTCCATGTAACATAGCAGTTATTGTGTGATTTAGTGCCACTTATTGCAAAGTGTTACCAGTGGGCACATTGAAAATGCTTTTCCTTCGGCACCTTTTGGACATAAACAAAACTTTAAAAGACGAAAATATAACATCCCACAGTTTTTCAATTGTGGAAAATAAAACAAGAATCTTCGTTTTGTACTACAACCTTTCCATGGTATTTTAGTCCTAGAAACCTTTTGAAAATGCCCAATTTTATTTCCTTTAGCAAATGGTAATCTGTGATGGATACAAAAAATAAATAAAACAATTAACCAGTGATCACAACTGAAGTAAGAAAAAAACCCTAAAGAAAATTATTGATGAGTAATGCTTGTTGTTAAGTGGCACAAAGTACACACTAAAAACTATGCAAAATATAGGTAACTACAGTGTTTGTACATGTAAGTATCTTGTACTAGCTGTGTATGGATGTCGGAAACCCATGTAATTATAATATGCATTTTGAATTCTGGGAAAGAGGAAATCTTAGTGTAGATAATAGAATTTGTTTTGAAATACACATGGGCAATATTGAAATATACTCAGTGCAATATCTGTAATTCTATTGCTGGATACTTAATGCAAAGGGATTTAAAATATTTTAAACAAGATCCAAGTCTTTTCTAATTCACCTCTAAAGTATTAAAGCACTAACAATGGCAAGTTACATCTTCCTACTTAATTATTGAGTTAACAAAGGAAAATTGTTTGCTTTAGTGTTTACCATTAATGCAGAGAATGAAATAACATGGATTTTAATCTTTAATTCATTTCTAATCGAATTTGACATTCTTAAGCTTTCTTTGAAGTGTATGTGCTTTAATAGATTGCAGTACTTTGTTTATTAGTACAAATTTCTTCAAAGAACATAGGATATATTTAGAGTTAGAGTCACTTTGTTTTAATGGGTAAATTCTCTCTTTAGTACTCTCCTTTGTTCCCTATCACAACCCAAACAAGCCCTTTGCACTTCTTTATACCCTTCCAAAGGCAGTGGATTGAAAGTCGCAAGATAATAAAGAGAGTTAAAGGGGACAGCCTATATGAATGGGTTCTAAAATCATCAGCATTTTTGTGTATTAAGATTACTATTGAATGCAATAGTTATTGGATATAGCTGGTAATTTCTCTGCCATGCATACTTAACAATAATTCTTCTACCTCTCGCTTTTAACATGGGCTATGATACTTCAATATAAATAGAGGAAGTAAATATTTACAAGATATCCCAGGAAGAATCATTTTGGGACTCTCATAACAATGCACTCCACACTCCCTGGGAAATCTCAAAAGCCAACTTCTTGTAGTGTATTCTATGGTGTATGGATATGCGTTTGTTTAACTTCTCTATCATTAAGTTAATATAAGTAAAATATGAAAACTTGGTGAGGACAGTTCTTTCCATGCCTAGCTAATATTTTGCTGTTATGTAATTGTAACTCTTTAAAAGTGATTTGATGGCAACAATTTGCAATCCAATATGATATTTGATTTTATTTTTAAAGTGCAACAATTTATTGAAATTCAATGCTGTGTTTTAAGTATAAATCATGTACATGATTTAATTTCCAGAGAAGTGTTATCTATAGAATCAAAAAATGCGTATTTTAAAACTGCCTCTTTTTGAACAAATAACCCCAAATAATTAAAAATATTGCCTCAAAAGCCCACCTTTTCTGCCTAGGCATGACATGAACTTTTCAATGGTGTAATTTAAATATGTTAAAATAAAATGCCATTTTATGAGCGTATTTTCTTTTAGGAAAAAATAGATTACATAAATTTAAGAAATTATAATGGTGAATCTATAAATACGCTAGATGTTAAAGTAAGATGTTTCTATGTTATGTGGTTATGTTATTAATAATGTTTGGTTTACTCTTTACCATCATTTCCATATATATGTATATATACATATATATGTATATATATATGAAATGTGTGATTATTTTGGAAAAAAATGGGCCCAAATGTGAAAAAGATGTAAAGAAAACACTATACCCCCTTGGAAATATGCTGTATATTTCAAAGATGTTACGTTAAAAGACAAGTGACCATTGCAGGGGCACAAGAAAAATCTACCAGGGCTCAGCACTTACGCACTTTTTCCACATCCAGGGTCAAAGCAGTAGCGATTCCTACATGGACTTTTAAGTGCAGCATGAACTGCAGCATTACACGAATACACAGTACTGTCAAACCTCAGATGCTTTCTTTCTTTAGATGCTTTCCCTTGTACATGATCCTAGTAGACACGTTTTTATATTTGCTGATAGTGAGTCATGCGCAATAAAATATAATGGTTGAAAGCAGTAGTCACGAATCGGTTAGGGACAAGTACAAAATGTAAACAGAGCTGTTATATTTCTCTTCTTTGCTTTTCTCTGTGGTTCTGGTGTGTTGACTGAATCTCATAAATAGGACGGAAAGCAATCTAGATGTTTTCAAAGCTAGTAATATTGCTCCTTATAAATATGTAACATTTTGATCTTTTTAACAAACTTTTTTCTCTGTACTCACTGTACATGGTGTAGATTCAATGATGCAACTGAGTAGTGACCCAAGGATTTCTGTGTTTGGAATGACATCTCTTTTCTTCATATTTATTTCTTATCAATATTTGTGAATTGGTTATTTAGCTTTTATTCTACCATAAATATTCCTTAAAGAAAGCTCCATTCTTATAAATATTTCGGTGTCAACAACTTTACAACAAGTTTACCATATCAAAAAAATTTAAAGACTTATCTCTGAAAACAGTGTCCAGAATTGCAGGTGTTCCCAGAAATGTAGCTTCAAAGCTTCTATTTATATGACGTGAAACCCATATCTTTTGGAAGGGTATACTTATGACAGCATCAAAATATATTCTGCGCTGTAAAGAAGATTCACCAAAATGAAACATATCGCACAGAAAATGAACACAATTATTGAATCTACTCTAGTCATGAACATTTTCACAAAACAAAATGCATATTGTAATATTAAGTACATGACACCTGCCTGTGGATATGCCTATGTACTTACAAAGTATTCAATGTGTACTGAGTGGCGCTTCAAATATGGCATGTACGACTCTTATAAACATGCCACAGGGTTCCCATTTACACTCCATCCTTTCAGTAACGTCTCCTCAGAAAAAGTTGTCTGATAAATATGGAAAAAAATAAAATTTGAATTTTAGTATCTGTTGGACATTACTGAACTGTTTCTTCTTTTAGTGCATTTTAGTCTTGAAAGCAGACGTTGAGAAAATGAACTCTCTTTTCTCCACTGAAAGGTGACAAGAGACGTGGAATGTACTCTGTTATGCTAAATACATTATTTTGAATACTTTTATTGACTGCATATCATATCCATTCATTTTTAAGTTTCCTTAATGACATACAACTTGTAAATTTCTAAAGGGAACTTTCTTTCAAAAAATGAGAGCTACTTAAAAATAAGTATTACCTAGCTGATACAGCATTTAATCATTACTCCTTGAAATGTATGAACCTTGTAATATGCTGGCTAAGGGTAAAAAAGTGTCACGGACATAAAGAATTTTGCTTGAGATTGCCAACATTCAAAACTTTGTAAAGGTAATTTTACATCCACTTATTTGTGTTTATTAATGTTGACTAGGAACAGAAACAAAAATATATAAAACAATTTCTTTTTAATTTCACACTCTAACTAATATATTTCAACTACCTAAGATAATGCAATTAACCTAATATACATCTTAAGCTTATAACAATAAGAATTTGAGATAAGCTTTTAAATTTATGGAAGATTTTCTTTGTGTCTTTGGAAGTTCACTTACCATGAGGTATTTTGTAGTCTACTTTAAATAACAGATTTTGTTATACAGGGTAAGCCAAAGGCTGTACAAGATTTAGTGCCATTGGGTCTGATATTTGTGTTGGACCATGAAATATTCCATTAAAATTTGTCTGTAAATACAAGGCAAGATTTTGTATCTGGTTTATTTTAATTAAATGACATGTCATATTATTCTCATTTATATTTTTTTCCAGCAAAAGAAGGCATGAAATATTTGGAAATTTGAAGCTTTCTTAAAGATCATATACCATATATCTGAAAAGAAATAAGGCGCAAATAGGAAAATATTTATAAAAGTAAGTTTTAGTGATGCCTAGCATAACCATCCATGTGAGCTCCACACCCATAAGGCATATGAAACCTATGTTTTCCAAATGGATAAACTTGTCATAATGGCAAATTTATTCTTAAAGTTTTCATAGCATTATGAATTTAGATTTTCAAATTATTAATGTGCAATGCAGTTCACAAAGAATATTTGTCTATTCACATTTTCTCAGTTCCATAATGGTTTTGGTACACGAGAAGTTTGCTATATGAAGAATTCAAAGAAAATGTTAGTGTGTATAAGAAGATGTGCTTTGAAACTGAAACATTCAAGGAATAGTTACATTCTGACAAGTATTTCAACCATATTGCTTGGTAAAATTTTAGATATTTACATATCCCTAGCTTTTGGAATCTTAAGGAAGTTAAAGGGGAAAGCAATTCTATACTTGCATTTAAATACCATCCAGTGCTACTTTAGGCTGCATATTATTTAATCAAAAGGTTAACTAAGAACACTTCCTATAGCTCAAATTAGCCTACACCATGAATTATACCAAAAAGCCAAACACAATACTTTGACCTTCAAAACTCACTAACGCAATAAGTTTATCCTTCCAAACACACTTATTTTTCACATTTTTTACATTATTATGTTGGAGGTAAAAAATAAATAAATCCAGTACTTTAAAAAACAGTACATTTTCAACAATTTTTAAAGTTGAAGAAAACTAAAAACAAAAACATAAACTCATCTTCCAAACACTGTATATAATCTTAAACACACTTAATATTTTTCTGTTTGTTTTTTTAAGCTTACTTTTTAAATAGCTCATATGCATAAGGCTTTATTTGGTAATAGATTATGAACTTTAGTCATCTTCTAAGGCGTGTTCATCACAACAATCAGATTCAAGATATTATTGAAAGTCAGAAAATACAAATCCTGACTATAACTACCAAAATTTCAAATAGTTTTATTTGTATTCATATAAATCTTCACACATGAGGCCCATATCTCAAACAGATGAAAGAAGATTTCAGAAATACAATGTGGTCTTATGGAGTGGTGTACACCTCTTTTAATAGCTGAGAATGGGGAGTCTAGATGTTAACTACAGCGCAGGCAGCACACTGAAGCCAGGCTCAAAGGAAGTAGAAAAGAAGAGGAAAGAAATGGAGGAAAGCAAGAGGCAAGACCAAGCATTTCCAAGGAACTCAGAGGTGGCACACAGCAAGTGCTGTGAACTCTCTGAAAAGACAAGACCAGGTATTGTCGTGGAACTCAGAGGTGGCACACAGTAGCAAATGCTCCAGGCACTACGGACTCTATGAAACATTACTGATAACACGATGTTCAAGAATCACTCTAAGACCTATAAAACGTAATAAACTGGATAGGTGAAGAATTTATGCCTTTGTAGCTGAAATTGAGAAATGAATGTTGTTTTAATATGTGTTTAGGGATAAAAAGAGGATTAGAAAACATATAAAGCTAAGTTGCACCTATTTGGTAATTTTGCCAAAGGATAGGAATACCTTTCAGCACATTTCTGTGTGAAACTTGACCTCACAATGTCAGAGATCCTGTATGCCCGTATCTACAAGACTAGGATGTAGTCATCTAAAGACTTCATGCTGTACTGAACAAGCAAAGAACTGAATGTTTGTTTGCTTCCAAATGTATCCTTAGGTCTTAGATTTTTTCCATCAAAACATGAAACATTCAATTATGTAGCTTGTGTTGTGAAAAGTCTCCAATCTCTTCTCCCAAGGTATGTCTAGTTCCTAAACACTAAGTAACACAGAAACTGTCCCGCGGATTATTTATTTTCTCTAGAGTAAGAGAGAGAAGAAGTTTTAGATCTTATCTTGGATGTAGATTTCCTTGCCAAACTGACAGAGAAAAAGAAAGTAGACATTACTATACATGAAACTAAAACATACTCATGTCTGACCAGAAACTCCAGGCTGAGACTTCTCCTTAGCTTTGCATCAAACATCAAGTCCCCAGCTCTGGAAACATTTTCTTGAAATCATTCTACCTGGCTGCCATCTTGATCAGCGCACTGGGTGCTGATTTCCAACTGCCTCAAATATCTACTGCTTTCCAAGAGACAAATTAGAAATATAATTTTCCCATTAGGATATAATTTTGAAAAGATTCTTGAAGTTAATAATTCACCTTACAAAAGAGCAAACTTCAGTTAAAGGTCAAAAGGCTGTTTGGTGGGAAATGGAGGGTTAGAATATGAATCCAGCTGTAGCTGTTTGAGAGCATGCTTCTGGACTGTGTAATTTCTACTGCTAGAAACACACATTCTTACCAAAAAAAAAAAAAAAAAAAAAAAGCCGGGCGGTGGTGGCGCACGCCTTTAATCCCAGCACTCGGGAGGCAGGGGCAGGCGGATCTCTGTGAGTTCGAGACCAGCCTGGTCTACAAGAGCTAGTTCCAGGACAGGCTCCAAAGCCACAGAGAAATCCTGTCTCGAAAAACCAAAAAAAAAAAAAAAAAGAAACACACATTCTTTGTCTCCTTCCCCACTGTTGTTTATATAGAATATTCTTAGCAGCATCCATCAGACATGGGATTAATCTATATTGCTGGAATTTGAGAGTGACAAGTTTTAAAACGTTTATGATTCTGCGGGGAACTGTCCTCACTAATGAATGATTAAAATACCATCGTGATACAGTTTCAATAAGACTGTAGATTAGATAAAGGGACATTTGGAGAGCAGGATAATTAAAGTGATAACAGATTGACTGAGCTTAGAAAACCTTTAGATAATGTTAAGTTGAAAAAGAAAACCTTCAGGAGGGTTCTTTATGTTTATGACCTCGAGACATGGTATCACTAAGTTGCTCAGGGTAGTCTTGAACTCATTATCTAAGGCTTCAGCTTCAAATACCTGTGAATATAAAGCTGGTCTAGTAGGCTCTTCTGAAGGTTTCGTTTTAACTGTAGAAGTATTCATTAATTGAGTCTATGATTCAGTACGTACCATCTGAGTTCGTGTCATTGCCAGTGATCAGGATTTCAGAGTTCCAGCTCTGATGGAGAGAAATTCCAGTCATGGGATTACTGTTTGCCAGTGGCCATCTTGAAAGCCTGAACTTTGCCTCTGACTTCATGTTTTCTAAGAGAAATCTGATCAGACAACGAGGCCTGTTCTAAGTTACCCCCTTCATGTCAGGTTCTGCCTCTCACCATCTCCTATTCGTGAGTACACCCTCCATTCATGCCTAGCAAACACAACCACTCAGGGAATTCTGCTTAATTGTGACAGGTGTGTACCTATCTATGTTGTCCCCAGAAGTCACAAAATAGGGCTTGGAATTTGTGAAGTTCTTTACTTATACTGTAACCTTATATCCATAATAATACAATTTTAACTAAGAAAAAGAAACAAACAAAAACTCAGGGAAACAACAATAAGAAAAATGAAAAGGTGAGAGAAAATAATAGAATTACCTAAAAGAAAAGAAAGGTATTTTTTTCTGGTTTTTGAAGAAAGTATGGCAGTTTTACTGAGCATTATTCTCACAAATTCTGTTTAAGGTCATGTTTCCCAATGTAGTAGTGGTTACTACAATAATCTGTTACTGTAACAGTTCAGGCAAGAATATATTGCTTTAAAATTGCATTCAAATAGCTATATATGAGTGCCTTTGTTGAGTGGATGTGGAATAGGATATGAAATAATATCTTCCTCTTTCTCTTCTTCCTCTCCTCCTACTCCTTCTCTTCCTCCTCCTCTTCCTCCTCTTCTTCTCTCTTCTTCTCCATATTTGTTTCTCTGTTGTTGTCTTACTCATCATTTTGTTAATCTTTCTTCTTTTGATTTATCAAGTGTCACCCAAAGCACATTACTGATTCAAGACCTCAAGGCAAGAGTTACTTGAACACTTCAACTTTGATTTACTTCTCCCATGGTCTAATCCCAGTGTGAACAACAAAACAGCTGAAGAGAGAAGCAGTGAAAAATACAGTCTCTCTTTTAAAAGTAAATAATCAAAATTGCCCACAAAAAGTCAAATGCTATTTAATCCAATTCATATCAGTGGCTGTTTGAAATTTCATAACAGCAGAGAAAATGAGATTAATGTATCATTGTTGACAGGGCTAACTAACAAGACGGCAATATAGGAATAACAAAATTTAAAATTAAGGTTTAAGACAGCAATATGTCTTAACAGGAAGGGCATCTGACACCAAGCTTGACAAACCAAGTACAATCTACAAGGCATTACCAGATCAACAAGAAAAGAAACTCTAGGCACTTATTCTCTGAACTGTACACAAAAACTTCACACACACATGCACACACACACACCAATAAATAAATAATTAATACTTATAAAAGAAAAGACATGCTATAATCCTGATCAAACCTTTAAGATAACATAAATAATAAATAGAGCTGTAGTTAGCATTACACCTTAGCAAGAAAATAACTCTGGTCTGGACCTTGTCACTGACTGAAGATATAACAGCAATGAAATGTAGTTTAAAAAATAAACAAAAGACTAACAAATTGTTGTTTTCCTCTATGATTGAAGTCAAGTGAAACTTCACTTCACTTTGAAATACAACCTTGCATACTTAGGGAATACCCAGCATTGAGTATCTGGTATCATTAAAATCTATTTTAATAAAATGCTAATGAGATTGTATTCATTTCCATGTAACATGTTAAAATAGTCCTTAGTATTGTCAAGAGAAGCACATGCATGAATCTTGGTAATTTGCACAGCCTTTTAATTCATACATGCTGTTTATTCTTTATCTAGCATATCATACAGTATTCTTAAAATATTGCATTCCATAAATACTTCAAAAATTTGCCTTCTTCCCTTCATAGTAAAGTATTAAAATATAACAGGTCAGCTTCTTAGCAGTTAATATAATGACCATTAAGTAAGACATTTACTCTCCCATGTTTTATAAAGTATAGGAAGATAGCAGAAAAGAAAACCCGCAACGGTTTATATATAATTACCGATTCCAACAAGTGCTGTGGCTACTTACACAAGGAAAGGAAAGACAAAAATAGGACTACCTGCCCTTCGGGGTGGCATGTTCTTCAGTGGAAATATTTGTGCAGCTATTTTAATGAACTGACAGCTATTAACCCAGTGAGAATAGAAAAAAACACAGCTGAAGCTAAGGAGACAACAAATGCCAGGGACTGAGGCCAACTATCAGCAATAAACAGCAAAAAGGATGCCAGGCAAAGGGACTTCAACATTTGTCAAAATTTGTTTTTATCATAGGCATAACTTACTGAGTACTAGCAAAGTGTATGTAAGAAACTGTAAAGCAGAATCTTGGCACAAAAAAAACAAATCAGACCGAATTTTGAGGGAGTAGATATGCAGGGTAGAAACCCAACGGAGTGGAGAGACAATGCCTGGATTACCAGTTTCATGAAGCGTCTGCTCCCACACTCTGATTCAAAAGAACCCGCGGCTCTGGCTTGCAGCAGTGTCGAGAACTCAGTGACAGTCTTGTGCTGAGCAACGCTTGTAGACAATTTCAATGTGTGTTGAAGCCACTGTGAAGCCCCCTACAGGGTCTGGCCCTGAGAGTAAAAGAATGCCAACTGCTGGGCTTCTGTATAAGGAAAGAGATAAAGGCACCCGGGAGAAGGTACTGTAGTCTGTTCAGTTCAGTGTAGCTATATATTTTAGATGGAGAATTGTGCAAATAGTGTATTAACTACTCACAGTCTGGAGAGTGTGAAGTTCAAATGAAAGCTTCAGGAGATTCACTGTGGGACGTGGGCTCACACTGCTTCACACCACAGGCCACACTGGTGCTCTGTTTTCACACAAAGCTGGAAGAGGTGGAGCTGCTCTTTCTGGCAGCGGTGATGGGGACACTAATTCCATTCCTAGGGGATCTGCCTTTGTGGTTTGTGTGCTTCTCCAAGAGATCTTTTTCCTAATGCTGTTTAGAGGAAGTGCTGAATAAAAAGAAAAGAGCCATCATAGTCTCCAACCATCTGCTTCCTCTGTACCATTTGGGACACAAAATGTCAATATGTCCACATTCTCTGGCACAGTCCCTGGCCAGTTAACACCTTACTGAAGTAGATTGCGGGTACTTTTCCTGTGCAGGCAAGACTGGGAAATAGCCTTTGAGTTAAAATGCTTCCTGTAAAGAGGAAATCTGTTTCACAACTGAAAGAAGCCCAACCTAAGCCAAAATGCAAAAGGAAATATGACACACATGAACTAAGATAAGCAAATGGGGCAACAAATGTCCCCACGAGGACAGTCTTGTGGTATCAATAGGGATGCTACAGGTTCTCCTGCTTTCTCAGAACAATTCCCACATATTCACTACTGTGTCTGCATCTTCTGTGACTTCTAACTCATGAGGTATCATTGCCGCTCCTTCTATTTTCCTTCTTTCTGCCTCAGTGGTATTAGCATTTTAAGCTTGCCTTCCTTTTCAGTTTACATTCTCTCTCTGGCTCCCATAAACTGTCCCTGAGTTCTCTTCCTGCTTTGTTTATAGATTTCTTTATGCAGAAAGCAAAGAATCATGAAAGAGACTCCATTCCTCTAGATCCCAGCCACACTATTGGAATAGGGAATCAGTTTGAACATAAAACTCGAAGGCACACTCACCTTCAGATTATAGCAAAGGGAAATAGCTTGGTTTCTCACATCCTCTGTCTTCAGGTATATTGGAACCAAAGAGCAAGAAAGCATAATGACATAGCAAAGAAGTACTTATAGCAGAATAGGAATTCTCTGGCACTCTACCCACTGTGCTTGAGATTTCCTAGTACGTCAGGATGGTCATTCTTTGCTGGTAGGAAACAGACAACACAAATATGCTTAAGCCAAGTTCTTGTGGTGTATGCATAGATTTCAATCAACCTTCACACTATACAGTAGTAAAGTATAATAAATTTCAAGCTATTAGATACATTAGAATGCATAGAATACATTTTGAAAGCTCTGGTTTTTAATAATTTGGAGACACCGAATTTTTGTCCAAATAAACTATGACTAATTTAAGGAGTCCTCATACAACCTTTGTATGAGACTTTGCTTATTTTTGTTTATATGTTTGGGTGCTTTGCCTCCATGCATGCCTGTTTGGCAAATCAGTATATTATGTGCAGAGGCCAGAGAGGTAAGGAACAAAGTTCCCGTCCTGTCAGTTACCATGTGAGATTTGGAATGCAACAGGTCCCCCTGAAGAGAAGAGCAAGCAGTGCTTTTAACTGCTGAGCCACCTCTCCAAGCCACTCTTTACATTGTATTCAGGCAATAAACTGTTATGTAGCTAAACATATTTCCACAGATTGAACAATAAGTTTCAGATCTGAAGTTCAAAAAAATAGAATTCTTGTTAGGAGATAAACCTTTTAGCCAAATCATGACCTATCTCATTGTCTACAGAGACACTCAAGAAATCATTGGCCAATAACTATGAAAAGAATAATTGTGATTGGATCGTGTTTCTAGAAAATAAGATAAAGCAATCACAAGATATTCCAGAACAAATAAGAGTATAACAAAAAAGAAAGCAAAAATTGTTTCCA
>JAQHUG010000321.1:1595482-1647613 GCA_028555095.1 Dicrostonyx torquatus
AATTTTTAAAACTGTTGAAGGACTGCAGACAGGAATGGGATTAAGGCTAAAGTCACACAAGAGCCATTCTCCTTGCTGAAATTGTGCTGCCTTACTACCATTTTATTTCAGATAACTTAAAACATATATTAATGTCCAGAACTTGAAAAGAGGTAACAGTGAAGGTTTTATTAGAGTTGTATTGATTTTAGAAAAACTCAGGTTTTCAGAGGTCTTTATTCCGCTATTCTGAGTCATTCTGCTTTTCCAGATTTTGGAAGTTTATCAAATCCCTTGGCTCAAGAATACATAAGGCCAGACATGGTGGTGCATATCAGTAACCTTAGAACTCTACTATATTAAATAATACCTACACAAGTATGAGTCCAGGGTTGGGCTATATAAATAATTTGAGGTCATCTTGGTATAATGAGCAAAGCATCCAAATTTGTTTTTAATAAGACAAAACTTTTCTAACTGCCATATAAAAAATTTCAGAGTGGATAACCAAGGAAGGTATTAAAGCTTGCAGTTTACTGACTAAGAAGGAGTGTGGGATTATACTTGGGGAATTAGTAGCATATTTTTTGACAGGGATTTAGAGTTAACAATTGATGACTATATATACACATTTGTGAAAATGCAGTCAAAGTCAGTGTTTTATGTATAAATTTTATAACAAAAAGTAGAAATATTGAATGCTGTGTTCTAAAATAACCAAAGATAAAACGCATTCTTGAATGCAACTTACTTTGAGTGAATCTAAAATAACAGGAATTAAAAATATAGACAGAAATGGAGAGGTCTTTATTAACTAAATAAAAAAAACCAAATATTTCAACATTTTTTGTAGAGCATTCTCAGAAAGTCTTACTTTCACATCATTTTTAAGTAAACTTGTATTGATAAGAAAAACAAAGTTAAAAAAACTAATCATTTTAAAACATACTTTAAAAAAAGCCACTATCCTAATGAGTAGTCTTTTTTTTATTGTTAAAATAATCTTAGAATCATTGGTAGAAAGTTAAAGAAATAAAAGTCAATACTTTCCAAAAGGGTGTAGTTAAAATCCTTCCAAAATTGAGAAAGTATTAAAAAAAAAATAAAGCTACCTCTCCTCTAAACTCTGCATGGAGAAATTAGTATCATACTCAGTTCCATAGAGGGGCCATTTTAGAAGTTTTTCTGTGATAGAATAAGAACATGAAACACTACTTTTCATTTCTCAGTATCATTTCTGTAAAACTAAGCACTGTAGCAGATTAACCGGATATCAAACCTTCATGAGACTAGTGAATACAGTGTTTTAGTTCAAAGCTATCTAAAGCTAAAGTTTCCTCATGGAATCCCAGAAGATAGCAATGCATAGAACAATATCTAAATGCAATCAAATTGGTCTTTACAGGGAGGGTCTTTTCTTTTTCAGAAACTTAGCTAGCCCATAGTTTACAGTCTATCTTGAAGTAGAATGCTTTGACATCTGGACTGGCTTATTTGTCAGTCTTTGGCTGAACTGAACTGCTGGATTGTTATTTAACGTGATTGCATGATATAAAGCTAGGCTTTACATAGTAAAAGAAGGAACAGCAGTTGCCACAACACCAGAATCTATTACACAATTGGAAGCACTAAGTAGTACCTTTGGAGTTGAGGGGAGAAATTGAATAGCTGGCTCATCATGCTGTTTAACAAAGCAGAAATCAGGACTGTAGGCAGTAGCAAACTGACATCACAGGTCATCCAGGCTGTGAGCATCTCTATAGCTGAGAGGGCAAATGGAGCTCAGATGCACGGGCTGTTTGAGTGCTATTTAATCACCTTAGGAGATGTCTGTTCTGTGTTTATCTTGCTTGCTTTTATGGACAAAGTGGAGCTGTTAGCACAATAAATGTACCGAATCTCTGTATATAGCAGAAAGAAGGAAAGAACTTTGTGATAACCAGAAAATACATTTTAATTCCCAGTATCTAGTATACAGGTCAGCATATACTGGAAGCCAGGCAATGTTTGTAGACTCAATGAAACATGAATGAATTAATGTTTTTGATCACACAGCTGCTCAATTTCCAATATCCTTCCTCACATTTTGACTTTCCAGTATTTCAAAAGTTATACACATATAATAAAAATTACAATTCTGTTTCTAAATTTTTATCTTTCCCAGGCTAGTAACAGGATATATTGCTCCGTTGTAATTCTAATTATAAGCTGTGAGTCACAATTCCCACTCGCCGCAGAATCAGTACTCTATAATACCCAATGCTGCTATGCAGTGATGTGTGGGTATTTTAGGTCACTCAACCCATTGCAATATTAATATTTCCAACTAATTTGGACTTAGTCTTAGGTAGCATGTGTCAAGGATTATAGTATTTAAAAGTTTTTACTAAAGATTGTATTCTGGTTCTAGATATAAAGAATCTTATCTTCTACCATAAAAGATGAATTCTTAAGCAAATCTAACCCACAAGTCAGAAAAAGATAAGACCTGTATAAAAAATATAATTAGAATGGCTTAGAAAATGTAAATAGGAAATCACATTGCTTTAGATACATCTTAAAGGATGCTAAGTTACCAATAGGAATATTAGGGCACAGAAAATTGGAGTATAAATAATAATTATAGAGGAAAATGAGAAAATAAAAGTTTTTAAATTTTTATTCGGGCTTATACAAACACATATGATCTTTAAACTCTGGGTAGAAGATGGGTTATATACAAATGTTATGAAAATATGATATTACTATATACTAGTTATCACAATCTTGACATAGACCATTTAATTATTTATTAAATTTCTCTCATGTTCTATACTGATATTGAGCTTCAACTAAAAAATATTTCCACGAAATGAGCACTTTATAATGCCTGCTATTTATCACCCTACACTTCTAGATACACATGTCTAAATCGAGTCTAATGGGAAGAAATGCAACCCGCTGCACAGCAGTTTGCTTCTGAAGACACCAAGGCTGGCTGTATCTATCATCCATTTTCCCGGGGTTTGTCAGCATCCTCTGGATTGTGGCTGCATCTCTACTCTCTCTACAAGGTCACAATGCTCTTATCTCCTTAAGACCTTCTTCTGATGATATCTGCATCCTCCCTGGCTAATGACAAAAGTCTCATGTGAGTGTTGCAATTCTTAAATGGTTAATCATGCACACAAATTATTTATAGATACAGAGAAGAGTGAAGTGAATGTGTTTTAGATGAGGAATGGAGGGAGCAATGCGACTATGACATGCATTCTTCGGCCAGTCAGTTGTCCATAACCACTGGCCCTGGAAATCAATGATCTACTTCTGTGCATCATGCACTTTCTCTTTCTTAGAAATATGAATGGCACCATAGTGTATGTAGCACTTCTGCTTATGCGCCAGATGCTTTGAGTACTCTTTAACAATCAGTGGTTTTCTTTTCCTTTGTTTTTCATCAATATTAGTGACTTATTATGTCAGAATTTGTCAATTTATGTAGTAAACTTAAAAAGTAATGTTCATTTGAGTTTTTTCTAAGTTATAGCAATTGTGAATGAAGCTGCTGTTAATATTTTCATGTAACAATTTTTAGCTATGCTTTCATTTCTTTTAACTGAAAGCATGATGGGTAAATGTCTGTGTTGCATGGTTAGACCACTAGTTACTTCATTGCTGTGATAGAATAGCATGGCCAAGGAAAATAAGAGAGACGATAGTTAAATTGGGCTTATAGTTTCTAGGGCATAATTAACCATCATGGAGGAAGCTCCATGTCATGTATGCCATGACAAGAGGCAGGCATGGATTACAGAATAGGAAGCTGAGAGATCATATTCACAACCAGAAGAACAAAGCAAACATCATGAACTGGAAGTGGGGTGAGACTGTACACTCACCAAGCCTGTTCATAGTCACATATTTTCTCCAACAAGGCTCACCATACTGCACCACCTAAGGACCAAATGTCCAAATGTCTATGTATATGAGCACATTTTTCATTCAATCACCATGTTCCACTCCATGGCCCCTACAGCCTGGTGGTTATATCATCAAGTAAAATGTATTTATTCACACTCCAAAAGTTACCATAGTCTTTAACATTGTTTAACACTGTTTAAAATTTCAAAATCTGAAGTCTCTTCTCAGATTTAGGTGAATCTCTTCACAGTAGGCTCCTGTAAAATCAAAAAGCAAACTACATACCTTTACCAGCAATGACGCAGGATATATATTACCACCCTAAAAGTGAAAATGGGAACAAATGGGGAAAAACTAGACCAGAACTAAACTGAAACCCATCAGGACAAACAAAATTCTACAGCTCTCTGTTTGGTGTAGAGACTCTTCCTTTCAGGCATTGCTGCCTAATGTATACACGCTTGTCTCGGGCTTGTCCCTTTCTTAAGGTGTTCCATAGCTCTGGCATGTCCAACAGCTTGGGATCTCTGCTGAAACCCTGGCTTACTTTCATAGCTTCTTACAGTGGCCTCCCAGGGCCTCACAGCATTCACTTAGATGTTCCTTGACAAATATTATCTAACCTCTTGGAATTAGCCTTCATAAATGTTGCATAATGATATCACATGATATTTATTCATATTTAAAAATGTCCAAGTAATACTTGTCTTCTCACATGTCTATTTGTGAGTAATATATCATTTGCACATTATCTATTGAATTTTGATAACTTGTAAAGGTCTTGTCCTTTTTTATGTAATAAAAAGCAATGTGTACATATGTAGATAATAACTGTTTATTCAAAATAATTTCCAAAACGTTCTTTTCAGTTGTTGTGCATGATTTTTATTTTATTATGTATAGGTATACATATGAATGCCTTTTTTTGTTCTTAGAACATTTTTGCAATAAAAATTGGGGTGTTATCATAAGTTGATTACATTGGCCTCATATTGACTATAGATGAGTAATGCTCAGAGTAATTCAGAGCATACAAAGTTTTAGGACATAATGTTCTATTAGGAGAACTGGAAAACTATATATGAAACCAGGGGTATATGCCAGCTCCCATTGTAGTATCTGCCAGAGCTTTTTAGTTTAGGTTTTAACACACATTTAGGAATACTACATAACCATTTGTTAGCTTGGTACTGGGACTGTTAAGTAAGCAATTTTTCTTGTTATTTCCTTAATCCAAATCCTGGTTAATGCATAAAATATGGCAGAAATTCTATTTTTCATCTATATCATTAACTTACTTAATTCTCCAACTTACAGGTGGCATATCAGAATACTTCCACCTTCTATAATTATGTGAACTAATTTCTTATAAGGGTCTCTATTTATATCTACTCTACATATGTTATACCTTATAAGTATTATGACCTAAAATGTCATGCTATACTGTATTGTTGTGGCATAACTGTAGCATATATGTAATATTTATGAAACATATAAAGACACTATACTATTTATAGTAGATACTATGGTATACTTTACAAAAATTTCATTTTATGTGCCATGTTAAATAAAATAATATATAATATACATATATAATTTTAATACCATGACACATATGTATACAGATGTATGTATATGCATATATATATATAATCCTATAATTTCTGTATGTATTATGTTCTGGCAGCAATAATGGTTCTGGAAGACTAGAAGGGCATTATTCGCTTTCTAGACATACTTTAAATTTCTTGAAATTGATTCTCTAAAGCAATAATTTTAAACACAACTAATAACAGTTCCAGTACTAACGGAAGAACTATTTATCAATGGCTGCCTTACAGTATAGCATGCAGAATACATTCACTGAATACTTCCAGTTTATCTCATAAAAACCCAGAATTCAGTTTGAATGCACGAAATTTACCTCAGAAAATATTTGCCAAAGTAATGAAACTTTGAGGAAAGGAACAATGAGTTCACTGAAAGAATCTGGATTCTGGCTCTCAACTGATATAGATTATAGAGGATGTTATGAAATTGACTGTTTGCTCATATTGTAGCTGGGAAAAATAGGCCAAAAAAAGGTAAGGCTTGGGGATTCCTCTTGCTATCTCAAGAAGCATCTGTGTGAAGTAGCAGCTCCTATGCGGCCTGGAGGAGGCTTTATCTCTTCCAGCAGTACAACTGATATTACTGACACTCACCCAGTCCTGCTGTGGCTGGCTGAATTATAACACATGTAGACTTCTTTACCTCATAAAATTTCTACTATTAAAGTGAAATACTGGGAATGAATGATTCCCTTCAAATTGAAACAAAGCCCTGTGGGAAATTACATCAATCTGTGGAATTATTTTCTTTAAAATTATCTTGAATTTTTTTTCCAGAGGAAGAAGATGCCTGGTGAAATTGGCTTGTCCATGTTCTAACTCAAGCAACACCTTCTCCTTTTAGTGGTCTTAAATAAACCATTCTATGAGGTGTAAGACTCCATGTTCTGCCAGAAGGAATAAATCCTTCATAACCTGACTTCACTGAGGAAATGGAAGCAGTTGCCATTCCTGGTAGTACTGACGTTCCTCAAGATCAGCCACAACTTTTGTTTTGTGATCTATGTAAGTTGCTGATGGTCCTTAGAAGACATATGACTGATGGTGAAAAAAAAAAAAAAAAAAAACACCTGCTTAAATTTTCTTGTTTGTACACATAGAAGCAATGAGAAAGTCTATAAATACTAATGCTAAGCATCTAAAATAGGAAAAAACATAAATTAATCATAATGAATTTAAAAAACATTGTAATTATAATATATACAATATATCATCTCATTGACTGGGATTATGTATTTATGTTCATGTTCTAGAAGTTGTAATGGGCCCATCTGTTTGCTTGCATTTGTCTTCTACATTCAAAAGCCTTGTAATATAAAGTGAACAAAGTTGAAATTTTTGATCACTCTTGGTTTGGCACAGAAGACAGAATTCAGAGGTGTAAGAGTATTCAGATCTTAGGGTGGTTTGATCCTTAACAGAGAAACTCATTCATAATAAGAAGGTCCAAAGGATATAATTCTACTGTTCCTCTGTCATATAAATTTGTGAGCAGAGCTTGAGTACTGTAATCATTTTTGCTGCAGGTCAGACTTCACAGTAGTAGCTGAAGCTGCTCAGCAGGAGCATCAAAATCAACAGAAGTACGTGGATTTTTAAACTGATGGAGAAGGAGAACAGATAACCGGACAATAGTCAAGTGGTGATCAGAATATCCAGAGTAATGAGAACTATAATGTTAGGTAAGTTATCCTAATATTTAATCAAGAAAATGAAACATGCTGAATTCCTACCTGATCACTGCCATTCCTTATAACAATAAAACTCTTAAAGTAAACAAGACTAATGAAGTCTTGTGATGCCAAATTACAATTTTGCAGAAACTACATATGAATCTATTCTCAAATAATAAATTTTTAGTGAAAGTTGACTTTTATAATACAGATTATTTATAAACATGTTTCAATTTCACTGCAGGGTTTTATATAGTCTTTTTCTAATGACAATTTACTGAAACCCTTTGTATTAACTGTAAACTAGACACTACGAGTCATACAGTTAAGCAAAAAATCTGAACTGTGAGTTCTTGTTTATACAATATTCCTAAATTTTTTGCCCCTCTCATGTGAATGAACCTTTCCTTTGTAAAGTCTTGCCAGTATGAAATACTACATTTTCACTTGATCTTAGCTAAAAGGCCGAGAAGTGATGAAATACTACATTTTCAATCCAATAATTGTCTACTAGAGGATTCCTTTCAAATTTTACCTTGACCCTTAAAGCCACATACTGATGTAACCTTTCTAAGAAACTCTCATTTGTGTCCTTCTTTTCATAGATAAAATAATCATAATAGTACAAAAGGTTAAAAACATTATCCAGAGCTCTTGCTGTGACAAACTTAGTAATCCCTTCCCTCTAATAGAAAAACACATGACTTATTCCTGAAGAATCATTATTCCCTGTGCTTTAATTCAACCTCAGCTCAAAAGACAAACTTCAAGCGCAGCAATGCCGTGTTAGAGGAATGTTGGCATTGCATGTGAGCTCACAATACCCTTTTCTATTGGAAAGTATATTTAGAAAGTAGTCAACAAGCAGCATTGACCAAATTAGGAAAAGAGAATAAAAACGTTATTAATTCACTTGTTAATATTTTGGTAGGAATATGTCTTCCTACTCATGTTTATTTCTATTAAGAGAAAAACCTTCTCTGATAAATGACGTGTTTCGCTTTCTTTGAGTGCTATGACTGCTCACTGGCTCTTTATCAGTCACAGCCTGTCTTTCCAGAGGGACCAGCTCCACAGCCCTCTTTATATTCTATGTCTAGGTAGAATTGATGGGACCAATAAGGACACTTACTAGCTCTGGGGTTTCATAGATTATCTTTGAGGATAAGGAGTTTCACTAAGTCACAGTCTATGTCTGAAAATGGAGGAATTTTTTCATGCATAAGAAACAAGAACATGGAGTGAAGGAAGATGAGCAGAGATGGAAGCAAATATAACAAAGAATTCCACACACAAAACAAGTATTCATTTACTCTAAGTCTTTGTGACAATGAGCTTTTTCTTAGTGACAGATCACCTTTTCTAATCTATTTGATGATTCTTTATATTTTAATTGGACAGTGAAGATAATTTACAAATACAGTTGTGACTAAAAGATATTTGCTATAACTTTGTTGACCGCTTTTCTGGTTGACTGGATTACTATTTACTCAATGCTTTCAGCTCTCCTCACATTTGGTACTTGCTAATTTACAGAATTGGATGCATTTGATTATTTTTCCCTCTGGCACTCATTCACTCATTTCTTCCTCTCAGAAAATTTATTCTTTCCTGTCCTAAGGAAACATTATTTCTTCTTCTGTGTGAAATACCATAATTATCTCCTGTGGAGCCAGCTTGGTGGTCATGATTTGCTTTGCTTTGTGGTTACCATCTTAAAATATCTTTATTTCTCTACCCATCGAAAACATATCTTTGTTTTGGAAAGCAATCTTGCTTAGTAATTACTAAATTTTCAGATTTCAACTATGTAACTCAATATTGTTCTGGGTTTCAGGGTCGCAATTGCAAACACTGTTATTCTTCCTTGCTGATCTTTGTGAGCTGGCATTTTACTATGTTCTGTTAGAATGATTCTGTGTGTGTCACAGTCTCTGCATTTTGGCTTTAGTGTGTTCTGTCAAGGTTCTTCTTCATATCTGCTTGGGGTTTAAAACACTTTTTGTTCTTGAATGTTCATTCCTTTACCTAGAATTTTTTTCTACTGTTTCCTTGAACATATTTTCTGTGCATTTTTCCATCTTAGATCTTTGCTCTGATCATTTAATTACTGGAGGTGTTTTGTTCTTTTTTTAAAATCATTTCCCAAAGTTCTTAGGAATTGTGCCTATCTCTTCTTTTTCTATTTTATTTTTTAATGTACGAATGCAGTTTTTCCTCATATGTGCCCTTTCTCCTTGGTATTATTCAGACCGATCATGTCTATGGGTCAAGCTTTCCACTTATTTTTAATATTTTTATTTTTCTCCCACACTCAATTTTCTTGATGAATTTCTCATCAGCAATTTCTCATATTGCTGACTTTCTGCTCAGGGTTCTTAGTTGATTTTCTTGCTTACTCTTCTGCTTTCTTATATCCTATTCTCATCTGACCTCTTACCCATATCATCAAAATTGCATTTAGTAATTGAGTAGTTGTCATCTTTTAGGAGTACTAAGCTTATACCGCCTTGTTTGCACACATTTCTTATTTTTCTATATTATGATTTGGTTATCTGTTAATATGACTGTCTCTTCACGTTTTCTTTGGAAGTATTTTTGGTGAAAGCAACATTTATTGAGGACTCCATCTACAGTACCACTCAAGAAAGAGAGAGTAAAACACTGGTGTAAGAACAATTTTTAAGCAAATTAGGTAGGAAAATATACTTCAAATTAACTGTTGTTAATTAGAATGCCATAAAACAAAATTGAAAATGACATGTGTTATTAGCCACGATGTTAAAAACCTCTTAGTATAAGAGTTTAAATAAAACCTGAATGAAATAAAGGAAGACAATAGAAATGGTGAAAGAAAACACCCAGATTAAAATAAAATTTTAAAATATCAGGAGGCAGGAGAGGGGCATTAGAAGGAGGAGTAGTAAGAACAAGATATTAAAAATGTTTTATGATGAAGAAAAATAAGTAAGCAAAATTAGAGAAATATAAAGGAACCGAAATAAAATCTTACATGTTCCTTTTTTAAAAATTAATAATAGGAATATGGTACAGGGAAACTCTTTTAGAAACAAACACACCAAAAGAAACAGAGACACGATGCTTTGGACCCATTTCTTTCCCATTTCGCTAATATGGGAGCCTTCCAGGAAGGGGAAGCAGTCAATTGTGGTTGGAAACCTCTCGCTTTGCTCCTGGGCAAACTGGTGCTGAGCCTGGTGTGGTTGAGTGCTCAGCGATGCTGCAGTCACTCCTATGGTTGGCCACACTTTGTGTATCACAAAGTGTCAACCCTCCCTCTGACCTGTGGCTGAGGTGTTCCTCACCCACTTCAAACACTACCTTGTTTGTCCACTTTGGATGAGTACTATGTCTCCCAAATATACTGGGGAAACAGAGCGAGGTAGAACATTGAGATTTGTTACTGGAATGCTCGCCTTTGTACTTCACTCTGTGTTAATCACTCTGAGGAATGGAGGTGAATGTGTGGTGTGTCCCCTCGACCATGGCTTCATAGTTCAGTGCAGCCAGTCTAGCATTACAAAAAAATTCCACAAATTTTGACCTGCTCTCACACCTGGGATCCTGGTAAGCAGGCTAAGAAGTTACTGTTGATTCTCTGCTGCCTATAAAGCTTTCAGCTGCCAAAGCCTCCTGCATTTGAGTATTGGAGGGCATCTGCTGCCCCGACTCTCTTGCTTCAGGATTGCTTTGATGAACTGTTTCCTACTCAGAGCCGATGGCTGCGCGTCTTCAGGCTTTATAAGATGTGATCATTCCTTGTTTCCAAGCCTCCACAGTAGCTCAGTCTCAAGATGGCATAACCCTCATAGTGCCACGATAAACTTCTCCATGGATGAATTGATATGCCGTAGTATGCTCATAATAAATCCTCCATGAATGCAAGCTTGTGAGAACTGCGGGCCTGCCCTCTAGTAGGGCGAATTGCCCATACCTTTTAAAACCAGGGACGCAGGCTAACCTGTGGAGCCTTCAGTTGCCTCTCGCCTCTGAAATTGAGCCAGGCAGCCTGTGCTTTTCTAAGTTTTGAATTGTCTTGGAACCACTTCAACCTTTTCTTATATTCTTTCCTTCTTCCATAGGGTATTCTTCCAACTTTTCTAATTCCCGATGTCATAGTTGCTTTTAAATCCGGTTTTATGCTTCTCGATGTATATGATGTGAATTTGGAGAGGCAAAGGGTGTAGAGACAGGGTTTGAACTTTTGTGTTTCAACCAAACTCCTGTAATAAAAACATAACCCTCGACAAGATGACATACTAGAAAATAATAATAATAACGATAATAGTAATGATGATGAAAAGATTTACTCCATCTCACCTTTAGAGGGCACAGCTCCTCATGGCAGAGAAGTAACGGGGGCAGGAGCTTCAGGCGGCTGACCCCCTCTGTGTCCAGCGTTGGAAAGAACAGAACGATGAATGCTTGGGCTCTGCTCACTTCCTCCTACTTAACTCGTACACAGCTCATCTATGGAGAGGTGTGTACCTCAATTAACCTGATTACAAACCTCTTTGTATGTGCATGACCAGCGGCTTGCCTCTAAGTTCATCAAGAGACAGACCACCTCGATGAATTCCCTAATCAAAGAAGCACTAGGTCATTACTTTCTTCTACTGTGTGAGGGTACAGTAACTTTTCCCTGTGCGATCAACACAGCACCCGGTCAGGCTTCAAGTCTTCCAGGGTCTTCATATTAGAATTCTCAGGTTCCAAGACCCTAAGAAATAATTACCATTGCTTTAGAAGGTATCTCCTTTAAGTTCTGTAGTTCTAACTTCCTGAGTGCTGTGAATGAAAAACCCTGGAAAGAAGTTGTGTTCACAAAGCCAGTCCGATTAAAATGTCAAAGGTTGGTGAATAATTTGGAATGTTCCAGGTCCAGTAGCCTAATTAACGTTTCTCTTGGGCTATCTTAAGTTCCCAAAAGAAACATTCCTGCCCTCTGTGTAAGATCTATCATCCTGATAAACAAACAAAAACCTTTGGAATGTATTAAAAACAAAATCCTATTCTCCACCGATTGAAAAGCCAAAAAAGTTATTATATAACTATAAGGTATCTGTATCTTATAGTTTAGATCCCCCCCCCACCGCGCATCTTGGTGTAGCCTGCCTCTCTGATATTTCCTCAATGTATTTTTAAAATGTCTTGATTTAGAGCTCTCTCTTTTTGTTTTTTCCTGTTGCCGTAGAAACTCAACTAGACTGCTTCCACAATGGAACACTCTATTTGGGGTGGCCAAAATCTATGTTCCTGGACTACAATGGTAATTACATCACTAGCAAGAACAGTTATAATAAATATTACATATAATAACTAAATGCAATTAGATACAATGAATATACCAGAAACATACATTGTTGTGTATGATTTAATAAATATTCTGGTTTTTAAATGACTGCACAAAATACAATTAGATTTCAGAGAGCTTCCATTGCAGAAGTTTAGCACCTGCAGGAGGGAACAACACAGTACCACAAAGCAATGAATGGGGTTGTCTGTAGTACCTATAGCAACTTTCATGGGAGCATCTACTTGATATTCTCTGCTTCTCTCTCTCTCTTTCTCTTACTTGCTCCCTCTCCCATACTTCATGTTATTTGAATTCGAAGAGATATAACAGAAGCAAATGGAAATATTTTCATTGCTGAGCAACTTGGATGAAATGGCTACTCAGGAGCCAGAATGAGAATGCATAGCCTATGTTCTAGAAAGAAGAGATAAAAACACATCTTCTACAGATGGAAGTGACTGGTAAGGAGAAGAGTTACTGTAAACAGCAAAATGGAAAGCATTGCACTGAGTCCTGTTGATGTCTATTTTACTCGTCTTAACCAATTAGTGAAATTCTATTATCTAGGACTCACGCATTGCAAAGGTTCAGACTCACAGCAGCAGGGTGCGTATTTAAGTAGCTTGTGACAGTACCAGGCTGCTTCAAATGGAAGTGAATAGCTGTTTCACGGGTAATTAAGAGGACATTTAACAGAGTTTAGGAACTACGGTGAAACCACCACCATAATTCTGAAAATGCAAATTTCTTTACATTTTATACATAGGTCAGATGAGTAGTCAAGATTTCTCAATCCACATATTTAATGTTACAGGGTTCTTCTTTGTTTTAATTAACCTTCTTAATAACATGCATCTAGCTCATCTATTTCAGGAATATCTGAGGTTACGTGGAGAGGGGAACAGAACATAGCATGATTCCACCCAGATGATTTGTGGGGAAAAGTCCATAAAAAGGGAAAGAATTGCTGTAATGTAAAATGAAACTATTACTTTGTACTCAATGTCAACTTAGGAAAAGATTCCTTACTAGGGGTTATTGAAAAGAATGTACAAGTCTTACCTCAAAGGAGACTTGAGTGTTCTAGCAGAGAAAACTATACTTAAAATAACTGCATTGCTAAGCATTTAAAGTTGTAAAGTTGATTACTACTGTAACCAGAATAAATAGTTTTTAGTAATAAACTAGGTAGAAAGTTAATGAAATGAGAATTCAGCTGTTCAAGGTTAGGGAAGCAAAACAGATTGTGAAGGCATTCGGCAGAATTATGATTAATAAGATGATGAAATTTGTACCAAGACCAATTTGACCTTATAGAATCTAAATCCTCCATCTCCTATTAGGACAGAAAGTATCAGATGAAAATGAATTATCAGTCATGCACAGTGCTAACAACTCTAGTGTGTGCACAAAAAGCACCTTCCCTAATATAGTACAAGAACTACCATCAGACCACAGTGCCTGGAAACACTAAAGAGGACCTAACACTTTAAACTATCATGTATTGACAGACATGTATCATATTATTACGAATACAAATTCTCATTCTTTAAAAACATATTAACTAGTGTACAGAAAACAGGGCTTATTGGTGATGTGCTATCTTGGATGTACAAATAGTATCTCTATTTTTTTGTCATGCTATTATTTACTATCACATGGGTTGGACTAGTTTATACGGATGGGTGTTTGCATTAATATTTAACAGCTTACTATATGCTTTTTAAGTGATCTTTAAAAACAAAGTTATCTTAACATACACAAAACAGTTTCATCTTTTTCTACTTTTAAAACAACTACAAGGTCTGGAGGGATTGCTCAGTGGTTAGATAATTTGTTAGTTAGGCGGAAGACCAGGGTTCATCTCCCAGGACCCATGGTAGGTAACAACTATTTCTAATTGTAGTTTCAACAGCTCCAATGCCCTCTTTGATCCTCTGTGGGCACTGCACACACATGGTGCATCTACATGGTCATATATATAAAATACAACTAATAAAAATTTTCAAAAAAATATTTTTAAAGTACTATAGTTTAGACTTAAGGTGTAACTTGGCACTGCAATAGCCTGAGTGCCTAAAGTCCTAGTTTCCATCTTTAATCCTTGGAAAGCAAAATCAAAACACCTCAATATTTACAATCTAAACATGGCTTTAAACTACAGAAATGACTGAATGCACAGTTTTGATTTCTCCCTTAGTCTTGAAATTCTATTGCAGTAAATCAGGTTGCCACACAGTTAAGAGAACTCAAACAACGCAAATTATCATCTAACACTTTTATAGGTCAGAAGTACAGTGGCTCCATTTGGTTTTGCACATCTTGGTTTAATAAGGTCCAACTCTAGCTTTCTTTGGGCTGTGTCTCTATTAGGACGCCCTCTGGAGGCCCTGAAATGTGAGCCTATTTCCACATTAATCAAAGGTCAGAGAGTTGGAACTTAACTCTAGTTCCTTCAAGGTTATTGTGCTTCTACTTCAGACGAAGGTCGCACCTAGTTGTAAATCGGGTAATTCTGTGCTCTAAGGTTATCGCCCACAGGTGTAGCTAATAGTCTGACCTTGTACACCAGGAATAGGGAAGATTGTCCCTACCTCAAATAAGAGTTTACAGGTCCAACTAAGTTCTAGTTCCCTTTCTGGAGATAACTTGGATTCCACCCAGGGTGTGGTTTGCCTACAAAAGTGTTTTGGTCTAGTGTGTGTGCCAGTGACTTATTTTGTTCTACAACAGACTGTTTAAGTGTGAATGCAGCCCGTGACCTTCATTTGGTATCCTTTGTCTTACTCCTATCTTTTGGGGTCAGGGATATTTTAAAGCAGTAGGAAATTAAATGCAGGGGATTTTCAGAACTCACTGGAATTCCATCCCGATACTATATCTGTTTCTCTGTTTCATTATTTTCATTTGTGTCTTCATATTCTTTACTATTTTTCTAAATCCCCACACAGGTTTTTTTTTTGTTGTTGAAGCTGGTCCCCGATAACAGTCTAACACGATAATCAGTGTTTCAGCTGATTTTAGTTTATTAGCAAAATTTGCTTCCATCTAACTTTAAGACCGGCAGTTTTCTTTCTTCCTGTCTGTCATTTTTATCTTCCAGAAACTGTTCTCATTTTCCTGTCCATGTCCTCCTCTTCCATCTTTATGTCATTCCTGAAGAGAAATCACTTCTCCAGTAACTTATCTTAATTCCAAGCCCCATTCTGCCACATACCCCATACACCACCAGAAAATGCAGTTTTTGAAACTCCAGCCTTAAGATGGACAGTGCAAAGCCCTTCCTTATTTCTTACAAGCTGAATGGTTGTGTTCAGTCATCTGCAGACTATTTTAGCAGTATCTCTGCTAGTGTTGGACTGAACAACTGGGTGGTGGGATCTGTGCATAATTCTGTCTACCACAGTCATAATAATTGATCTGACTTCTGTTCTTCAGTTTTCCTCCCTTCCATTGTTTTACTCCCGCCCTTTTCCTTCCTTCTCCCTCTTTTCCTCCTCGCTTCTCTTCTTCCTTCCATCCTTTCTGTTTTAGAACAGACAATTGTACATAAGCCTTTGCATACGTTAAAAAAAACTTTATAATGACCTATATGCCCAGCCAGCTAATCTGATTATTTTTAAAACTATATTTAAGTTGTCATTTAAGTATCACTTCTTATTTCATTGTGATGTTGCATTTACAGCTAAAATACTTCAACATAAGCTGATTATGATTTTTTTCTCAAAAGACAGACTTAATCACTTCTAAAGTTTATCTTATCAGGTTTTGAAAATCTTGCCTTTGATAAGCAACATAATCCCACTGAGGTCTATGTACTTATAAAAAATAATATATTTTTAACAGCATGAAACAGTATTTAAGAAAATAAGTGTTAAATCTCTTTTTCTTTGTTCCATCTACCATCCTCACTAATAGCATAAGTTAACTTTGAACTTTGTCTGTTTCTGAGTGAGCAACAAAGTTTCTGTGTCTAAATCCCAATGTTCTTACTAATTTCATCACTGAACTTTTTCATGCTAAAGCTCAAAATGTTGAATGATGTTAGAACAAAATTCTAGCTACTTAGGACTTGGGTCTTATATTTGTTTACATGCTATAATTTTATTGATATAAATTGCTTATTTGAATACATACAATATAGATTAATATGTTGTTAATATTAGCAAAAATTAATAAATATTAATAACTATTGACTAGTCTTAGCATCACTTTTTAAAAATGTTTAATATTTATGATACAGTAGATCCTTGAGATCCCTTTTTTCTTTGGTGCGATAATGATCAAAGATATTGAATGCATTTTATTCAGCTGTCAAGATTACTGAGCCAGACTCTATCTGACAGCAATCAGTTAGTAATGCTGAGACTGACCTTGCCACTAGTGATAGATTTACTGTTTTGTTGCAGCTACTTGCAAGAATAACAAGAAGTTCTAGTGAATGTGCCTTACTAGTTCAATAATTATGGTACAGGAGTATACTGAGGATTAAACCAGGAACCTCACATATATATTCCTAAATATATAAATAGAACCTGCTCCATTTTTGTCTGCTTAATATCACTTGAGTGTACAAATTTTCAAGAAAGACCAGTTGGTTATGGGTGACCAGTGGGTATGCTGTTCATATTTCTCCTTTCTGCTTTCCTTAGTTGCCAGTAAATTTTTTGCCTAGAGTTTAGGCCTCCCATGCTTTTTGCTTTCTGCATTTGAATGTTTATTGTTGACAAAGTCTTTCAGGCTCTGTTTAAAAAATTCTGGAGGTAATATTTCATGGGTATAGGTTCTCTTACAATTCTAGGAGGCACAATCTCAAAGAAAACTCCCTCTCTCTGACTCTTACAATTTTTCCTACCCTCCCTTCCAAATATTACTTGAACTTTAGAGACAGACGTTGTTTTCTAGACTAATCCACTGTGACTGGGACCTACAATTCTATATTTCAATCATTGTAGTTTGTCCATGCTTGCATGATGGTCCAGAAAATCTTACTACGGGTGTTGAGGGAATGAAGAAATGGCAGACACAAACAGAAAATTGGGATTTTGTAGCTTTTGCTCTCTGATGGAAAAGTCAGGGAACTTCAAAAGCTTATCGTGCTTATTTTGTATATTTGAATGGGAGGCAAGGTTATTACATACAGATGAAGTAGGTGGGCTATTACTTACAAACAAATGTAGGAGGGTCCATCTTTATTTCTGTGCTTTGATTGGTTAAATAAAGAAGCTGCCTGGTTCATTTGATAGAGCAGAACTTAGATAGGCAGGGAAAAGAGAAGAGGATGCTGGGAAGAAGACTAGGTGAGGGACAGTTGCCATGAGGAGCCCGACATGAAGCCTCCAGGGTCAGACATGGTGAATGATCGCCGGTAAGATCACCACCTCGTGGTGACACACAGACTTTTATAATGGGTTAGTTTAGATGTGAGAGCTAGCCAAGAAAAGGCTAGAGATAATGGGCTAGGCAGAGTTTGAATGAATACAGTTCTCATGTGGTTATTTCAGGCATAAGCAAGCAAACAGCGGGCCAGCTGGAGAACACAACACACACACCTCTCCTCTAATTACAACAAACAAAAAAGAAGACAAAGATATTTTATACAGCTGGCCAGGGAAGTGGATTTAGATAATCTCTGTGGGGGCTGTCCTGCAGGTAGTAGTTGTCAGCTCCAAAGTACCCAGTGTACTTTGGGCGTATGACAAGGAGTGGGATAGCTGGGTCAGGTCATACAGCAGAATTGTTTTTCATTTTTTTTCTCCAGGATATCCCACTAATTTCCAGAGTGACTGTATCAGTTTGAAATCTCATCAAATGAGGATGGGTTCCCTTTCCCCAATGTCCTTTCTACAATTTTTTTTTCTGTTATTTTGCTGATCTTTCTAATTATGACTGGAATAAGATGAAATCTTAAAAGTTGTTTTGTTACTATTTTTTTTTCTGGATAGAGCAGTACAAGTTTACATGTGAACTTAAAGCAGTTATCATAGCATGCAAATCCAATCCAAAGCAAATCTCAAGATGGAGAGAGGAAGTTGAATTAAAATCTCAACGCTAGCCGGGTGGTGGTGACACATGCCTTTAATCCCAGCACTCGGGAGGCAGAGGCAGGCAGATCTTTGTGAGTTCGAGACCAGCCTGGTCTACAAGAGCTAGTTCCAGGGCAGGCTCCAGAGCCACAGAGAAACCCTTTCTCGAAAAACAAAACAAAACAAAACAAACAAACAAAAAAAGAGCCATTGGCAATAAATTTAAGGGATTTCTGAAAAGAAAAAATGATAACAAAATTTTATGGGTAGGGAATATAAGTGGCGCTAGAAGAAGTTAGAAGAACATTGTCAAAATATTTATAAAGTTCTCAGAGAACTAATAATGGCACAAACATACACGTACCACATTATATCATCTCTTAAACATAGTTCTCAACTTTTTCCTAACATTTCAATTTTTACCATTGAGAGCAAATAATTAGATGAAATACTTACCCTTTTTCCTCTAATATAATTTCCTAATGTTTCTCCAGTGACCATAAGGACTCTTCTCATGTCCTAATGTCCGTCTAACTCTATATTTAGAGGCTGTTACACCTCCTCTCCCTACTTTCTTCTCTCTCCAACATCAATGTTCATGACTATCCCCACTTTGTTCGTGTTAATTCCTTTACATAATTCTTGACTTTTCCTATATGTCACGTTCTTCCTATTTTTGCCAGTGTTCTCCTTGACTACTACTCCATGATCTTCCATCTTTTTATTTGGTGTGTTTTCTTCACAACAATTGTCACATGCATTACTTTGAATGCTTTCTGTGAGGACTTAGTTGGCAAAAGACATGCTTGACAAATGCAAAGGGGAAATACAGATGGCCAGGGGTAGAGTACACAATGTTTCATTAACGTTGAATTTTTAAAATGCTAATAAGAAAGGAAAAACAGCTGTGGAAAGAAATTGAATAGTAGAAAAACAGGTGAATTAAACTAGTCTGTATACCTTCAGAATGTGTTGACCTCAGAATGGAAACACGGATATGTGTTTCCATGGGAAAAGAAAAACTATGGATACCGAAGTGATAAAAATTTGATTCAAACTTGAAAGACCCCTTAATTATGACAGACAATAGTACATCAAATAGCATAGCCAATCAAACTTGCAAAAAGGGAAACTTCCCAAAGTTAGGGTTGGGGCAGGGTTTCATTTTTGTCTTGCAAGGAGAATAAAAGCATACAACTAGGGAATCTGAAGACCACAAGAAAAGTTCAGTCAAATGAGACATCTGAAGAAGAAGGATGAATAATCCAGAAAAAAAAAATGCCCTAAGAAAAAGAGAAATTTGGCCTAATGGTATAGCACACATCTAATAGGATAAAATCCTATAAATCTTCCCAAATGTTTGTTTCTGCTGTTCTCTACAGACAAATTATATTTCTGTAGTTCCAGTTCAATTAAAAACTAAAGCTGGCTTTGGAGTTGGAGTGTGGCTTTCTACTTCACTAAACCCAAGCATGCTTAGAGAAAAATCTAAAATCTCTGGCTCATGTCAGAAAAGTCATCTGGTGTATAAACAGAATAAAAACCAAAATAAGGGACTATTCTATTGTCTGTAATCTCTTAATCCTTTGACTTTAATTTTTAATAAAATGATAAAGGATATTGCAATATTAGGCACTCAATAGTGTGTTTCATTAAATATCAAGTGTTGATATCAAGTAATTGGTACAAAATGAATGGCTTCTGAATGCTTCCGATATTTAGTGCTCTTGATTGGAGGTTTTTAAGAAATGAAAAAGGAATTTTGAGAATGAAGGAATATTACTTGTAATAGACACAAACAAATTAAATACAGAGTTTGATGAAATTAGTTGATTCGTATAAAAATGAGGAAAATACAAGGTATTTATTCTTTCACTTCCTTTTTTGAGACAGTTTCCCTGAGTTTCTCTAGCTGTCTAGACTAGATGTGAACTTACAGACATCTGCTTGCCTTAGCCTCCCAAGTGTGAAGAGTGTATCTTATTCCATAGGAACACATTTGCAAATGTATCTCGAACGAATGTAAATTCATCATAATTATTAACGCAACAGAAATGAGAGTTTGTTAAACTCATAAAAATAAACTTTCTGGGTTATTGGAAATAAGTGATCAGAGATTAAAGAATGAAAGAAGCCTGGGAGAGTGAGAACACATTTGAGGTAAAGTAACTATCTGTAAATATGTGCTTATTTTCCTTCTGCTTCTGCTTTCCTTTCTGCAATTTGCAAGCTCTCCTCTCTGGGGATAGATAAATTTTGATAAAATGACTTGTTTTTTCTCTAACAGTTTAGGCAAAGCAGTTTTTAGCTCTGACCAAGTGACAACACAATGAGTTACTTCTCCACAAAGTGAGAAGCATTTATGGCTACTGGCTATCTTCAAGTAATAAACCTGCACTGCACATATTATAGTATTGCCTTCCATATTTTTAATGAGAAAATTGTAAAGACTTTCATTTGCATCTAAGCACAAATTAATTTCACATAAGTCCAAAAATTTTTGATCATTTTTTATCAGGTCTATACCCTCATCACTAAGTTTCCAAAAACATCAGTTGTCAGGACTTCATATCTGCAGGCTTTCATTGATTTCTCCCCTCAATAGCACTCACTGTAAAACATATGCTAATCATGCACTTGAGTGTACTCAACAAATATTCAGAGCAGCTACTGCATACTAAATTCTAAAAATTCAATAATTTGGTCAAGGTCAGTGACTGATGGGCTAGTCTCCTAATTGATCACTGTAATAAGTGAGTAAAGTGTTATAGAAATAATAACTGAAGCTGGACACATGGGTGCAACTTTACAACACCCAAATGCATAGGAAAGATCATAATGACACTCAAACATCTGTTTAAACTATTGACATCTGTGAAGCATCTCAGCTTTGGTGACAGACTACTGTTTTGACAGAGATATAGTTATGGACTATAATGTTAAGCATTTGTTTTTTAAAAGAATACATATTATAAACTTATACATAACTCTGTAGTATTTCACAAGTTAGTCAAGTGGAATTATACTGTCCATTATATAAATAAAAGGGACAAATAATTTCAAAAGTTCCTTAGCATGTGGTACTTGTTGAAAGTCTTAAAGATGTTACAATTTTCTTTGGCTTTTCAGTTTGCAAATATTGCTTCTTAATAAAGCAAACAATTATTTCTTTTGAGTCTGAATGAACTAGATAATAGGCATAAATCAGATAAATGCTCTTTTACCCTGGAACCCTCTTCAGCATTACCTATCAATGAATATCTGAGACAATGGACACACTCCAGTAGCTCATGAATCTTATCTACTAAATATAGTAGGCAACACAGTCAAAGATCAATAAAAAGATTAATGGTTTTAATTACCCCTCTGTAACTAGGTGCAGGTAAAATTTTACTTGCTGCTTTTACTAAGGGTAAAACACCACAGTCATCTTTCCAGTAAAGCTAATTTGACTTTCTCTCTGGTAAATTGTTCATTGACAGTTGTGTAATGAGTCTGCTCTGTGTGTGACTGACTACTGAGCATGCTTCTACTTCAAAGCCCAAGGAAAATAAAAGACTGTAAAACTGATGAATGACACATAAACGGCTTCTTTATGAAAAAAAATTCTAGGAAATAAGATAATTTCCTGCAAAAATTTTCCATATTGAGCCATATGGAGCCAGTTAAAGAGGACAAACTGGATGTCGTATTTATGGAGTTGCATGAACAATGCTAATAAACACTGACAAATGCCTTCTGAAAAAATATGGAAGAGCTGATGAGATTATTTCCTCCATGCCAAATAAAAGACAAAGAGAAGTTTAGTCTACATGAATAGCTTATGATTATTAATCCCTTAGAAAAAACTAGTTAATAGCATGCATATATATTTTTAATTTATATTCAAGAATAATTGGAATGCTGATCATTTTCTAATATTCATTTCTAAATTATGCCCTGATATGCCACCACATTAATCAGGATTTGATACAATTAGCACTTCTATAGAATGAATCAAGACACTCCATAATAACCAGAATTTATCAACAATGATTGACACATAGATACAAGATTTTATTACTTGAGTTTTAATTTAATTTTGATGGTGGAAAGGACAATGTTGTCATGTATTTTTTAAAAGTAATCTTAAAATTATTCCTTTTATTATACTTGTTGAACTATAATTTGTGTTATTTGTCCTCTTCTCTATTAATGTCATTAGAAGGTCCTCACTGTAACAACTAAATTGGATTGTTATTGTAAAATGTTAATATGTTGTGAATATTAATAACTATCAGGGTCCTTGTATGGGGCATAAGTTCAAAGGACCATTCAGATCAAGGGAGATGAAATTCCAAGGAATTATGTCAGCCAAATGCATACATAATCATTCTTATGCAGCCTTAGAGGGTAACAAAGACATCCCACAGAACCACATACTGATTTTCCAAACTGTTGCTTTATTTTCTCTATGGTCAGTGATGCCATCACAATTAATGTCCCTGAAACTCTCTTTTGTTATCTGACAACAGGAAAGAGCTATCTGGAGCATCATACTATCTAAAAGCAAATTTGGTTTGGGTACAAAATATTTATCAAGACTTAAGTCTCAGATGAATATGGTAAAATGGCACATTGGGTGAGAAGAAAATACACAACTTTAAAGCAAAGACTTCAAAATAAGGCAAAGTTGTGGGAAGATTTGTGACAATCATCTTCTTTCATCATTTTTGTTGATCTTATATTTTGGTTTTGTTCAGTCACATATATGTGCTATCTGAGGAAGTGCCTATCCTTGGGTGGCAGATCCTGAAGGAACTGAAGAGTGGTGAGCACCTCCTGATAATATGTCTACCAGCTAGGCAAACAGTCCTTACTTGAAAGTCTGAATGGATGTATCTTTTTCAGTCAACCACTTGCAGTGCCCAAACATTAGCTCTACTGGTTCAGAGAAGGGTTCAAGCATTCCCATGGGTTGTCACTGTTGAAGGGAAACACAAAAGAGGAAGGCCTAAATGAATGACAGCCATGATTGATGACATTGGTTTTGTCACTTCAAGGGGTTCTTGTCACTGTGTGGTTCTACATTCTTTTTCTGTCATCTATCATCTTTGCATATTTAGGACACAGAAAGAGAGAGAAAGAGGCAGATGGCAAGGCAGAAACAGAGTGTGCAACAGGCATGCATTATTATAAAGACTGATAATTTTTAATTGATTCTATATATAAACTGAAAAAATAAGAAGGATTGGTGGTCTACCGATTCAAGATTCCAATAACCAGAAATAACAAGTCAAAGGAAAAAGAAAGATGTTTGCCCCATCTCAGAAAGGGAGAATCCTCCATCCCTATCTCCTGTTCCAATTGAACTTTCAATGGATTAAATGATGCTCATTTCATGCTGCTCAAGGCACATTTTGCATATTCAGTCTATTAATCAAAATGCTAATATCTTTTGGAAGCTTTCTCACAGACATTCTTAGAATTAATGTGTTTTTCTTTTTATCGCTTTAAGCATCCCAGTAAACTTGACGTGGAAAATTGACCATCACAAATAAGAAAATTGAGATCTTCCTTCTTATGTGATCTGAGCCTTCTTGTCATCAGTGATTCTCTTCTCAAACTTCTGCTCACAGCAGGGTCAAGAATAATAAACCTGTTACTCTGCACTATCCCCATTTACATTGCTCTGAACTAGCATTACCTATACTGTCACACAAAAGCAAATATGATATCAAAACAGGGACTCTTTCATCCTCCAGACATCAGAAAGCAAGAGACTTGGTAGTCGGGATAGTTTTATTTCCGTGGGCCATTCTCTGTGGAGGAAATATGTTACTTTGGGATAATAGCACTCTTGAAACCGTATTCTATGGTTTCAAGGTCCTGAAGTCTCATCTAGAGTCACAATAATCATAGTAAGTAAAGCAATTCTTAGTACCTTCCTTGGTTGCTTTTCAAATAATAATATGAATATAAATAATCTTATTTTCAGTTTACTTTTACCTATCAGATTTGAGTCATTGAGTATCCTGCATACCTGAGATGGATACTCTTACTCTCAAGATTGCTGGTTTTATCTGGAATGTGGTGGCACATGCCTTTAATATTAGCACTTGGGAGGCAGAAGTAGGCAGATCTTTTTAAGTTCAAGGCCAGAGTGAGTTCCAGGACAGACACATAAGTTATTCAGAGAAACCTTAAACCCTGTCTTAAACAGCCAGAAAAAAAAAAAAACTACTGCTTTTATAGATTAGCCAATCCCAAATGTTCATCCCTAATCAAATATACATGATAAGAATATTAGAGGCTAGAATGGAGGGAAGGAAGGAAGAAGGGAGGGAATAAATAAAGAAGAGGACATTAATTTAAGAGGGAGTGGAGTAACACAAGAGATAGAGAAAAAGAGGGGTGAGGAAATGATAGAAATATAGTACTCATGTATGAATTTGAAAAATAAGAATAAGCCAACTGCTATTGTTTTAATATTTCACTCAAAACTTACGATGAAATTTCATTGTTATTATAATAGTATGAAGAAATAAGACCTGTAAGAGGTGTCTAGATCATGTAAATTCCTCCTTTATGAGGCAAGAAAGATCATAAATTCAAGTCCAGCCTGGACTATGTAATAAATATGAGACAAGTCTGGGTGAAATAGCAATATTTTAATGAAATTAAACAAACAAGAAAGAAATAAAATGCAAGAAAATGAGTGATTTAAAAGTTACCATTTCAGCCTTCATGAGACAAAAATATTTGATGGCTTACACATTCTTTCATGACCAAAAACTGTCAAAAAAATTCACATATAGAGGAAACACGGCACAACAGAGTCTATTTAGAAAAGAAAATACAGTTGTCATCATATTCAATCGTGGCAAGTTAAAAGCTTTTCTTGTACCACCATATGCAAAATGCTTCTGTTACGTATAGACAGAGTCTTTAGGAAAAAGACAGTGAAACAAAACATAACATAATTAACAGAAAATAAAATCACCTCAACCAGCAAGAAAGTAGTTAAAATAAGTTGTCTTTTTGCTTTTTGCAATGACATTACATAAGGTATGGAAACACCTAAATCCTTCACTGATAAAAGAGTAAAACTTATAAACAAGTTCATTGAAGACTTGTTACATAGAACAACTTTATGATTGTGTATATTACCCAGTTTAATTAAGAAAATGATGATTTTGATAGTATTAAAACATTGAGACTAAACTTAATAAAGAAATTAAAAGGCCTGTTCAAAGAAAATAGTCAAATGTTGATAACAGAAATATGAGAAGATGCAAATAAGTAGAAATTTATGCCATAAAAAAATTCACACTTCTGAAATGAGTATAGTACCCAACAAAATCCACAATAAAAACACAATAGAAAACACAATAAAATACTTTTATGGAACTAAGGGAACTACACAACTTCATAAACAGTCAAAGACATCTTGAATAATTTGAGAGGTGGAGGTATGTCACTATGACTTTAAAAAGAGAAAAATGGGGCTATCAAAGCAATACACCCTGTGATAAACATATGGTGACAGTTTTCTGGGGTAACATGGGTGAGAAACTGGACTTGATCACCAAGGAGGAGGAGGGGAAGAAGAAGAGCAGGAGGAAAAACAAAAACAAGAAGAACAAGAGCAAGAAGATGAAGCAAGAAAAACAAGAAGAAAGTCCACCAAATGTTTCTTTCATTAACTTAATAGTAGACTCTTGTGAACAAAAGGAAATGACTATATACTAAAGAAATAAGCAAACAACTGATGGGGTATAAAGAATGTCAACTGTGGAAGGACACACTCTCTAGAAAGCAATGCTGAGCAAACTGGATTCATTCATTTCAAACCATGGAAATGAAACCTTGGCTCAACTCGGTCAAAAGTGAATGAAAGGTTTACATAACATCAGAACCTCTGGAATAATAGAGTGGTTTTTTTTTTTCCACATTGGTTTGACAAATGACTTTTGGATATTACTTCAAAATAATCACAAGAAACAAAAGTGAAAATTGATAGAGTGTAGTATTTGTCAATAAGCTTCTGAACAGCTGAAAGAAATCTAGTGAAAACACAATCCATGAACAGCTGAAAAGAGTGGAAAATATACCTGACAAAAGTTTTTAATTGAAAATATAATGTGAAACTTATTTAACCACATAAAAGAAAAAATCAATTGAAAAGAAACCAAAATACCTAAATAGATAATTCTCAAAGGAAAACATGCCAACAACCAACAAGTATTTGCAGGCTAAAATGTTCAACATTACTGGCCATGGAGGAAATAATAATAATGAAATGGGTTGTATTTCAAATCACTAAGAATGTTTATTAATAAAAAAGAATACATGATGAGTATTAACAAGGATATAGAAGAAGGGAATGCACTCACATTGTTTCATATGTAAACTGTCACCATGATTAGGAAGGAAATATGGAAGGTCCTCAGGAATGTTAACACTAGAAGTAACTCATGAACCAGCAATTCTAATGCTACCCCAGTGGTTAAAACAAAACCTATGTTCTTACTCATTACAGAATTATCAACAAGTTACAAGATAAGGGATAAACATTAGTGTACAATGGCAGATGAACAAAGAAAATTAGAATGTTATTGAATACAGCCTAAACGTAAAAGCTTGTGATGAAGCAAAGATATCTTGATAACATCATGCAAAATAAAGTAATCTATGCACTGAAAGATAAATACTGTATATGTTGCATCACTCATATACAGAATCTGTAGAACTTGAATTCATGAAAATAGAGAATGGAATAGTATCTAGCAGGTTTCCAGGGCAGAGAAAATGGGAAACACTATTTGTTTAAAAAGAAAAAAATTACATTTTGCAAGTTTATGTTGATGTTAGAATGAAATCAATGTGAAAATGATATCTATTAATGAGCTCTTCACTGAATTTAAGAGTTAATATCAGAATTATTGAAGGCTGGCTATGCTGGTTAACTTTTGTGAACTTGAACAAACTTGAGTCACCTGGGAAGAGGGAAGCCCAGAGGGGAGGTTGTTTTATCAAACTGGACTGTATACATGACTATGGTACATTTTCTTGATTAATGAACTACTGGTCAGATAGTCTTTAAGTAAGTGCTTAAGATAGCAAGGTGAACAAGGCATGTAAAACAAACCAGCATATAGTGCTCCTCAGTGGCCCCTCTTTTAGTTCCTCCCTCCAGGCTCATGCACTGAATTTCTTGACTTCCATGGAGGATGAAATGTAACCTGTAAGCAAAATAATCATCTTGTTTCTCAAGTTGCTTTTGGTTGATGTTTTATCACAGGAACAAAACTAGGACAGTAGAGACAAAAATAAATAAAATATAAATGTATACAAAGTCAAGAAGGAAGACAACTTGAAGTTAAAATTCAATTTTGAAATTAATAAAATTGAAAAAAATTTAAAAAGTAAAGTATGTTTAAATAGTGAATAGTATGGGCACCAAAAATTGATATAAATTCACATCTCATAATAAATATATATCAATATGCAATAACCAAGATAAATTTTGTATTTTTGAAAAAATAAAAATTATCACAAATTTGTGGTTGTCAGCATAACCTTTAAGGCTGAATCATCCCGGTAACCTTGCCCTGCCTAATACATGGGGAGGGCATGTATTAGTCCTACTTTAAGTTGACATGCCATATTTTGTTTATATTCATGGGAGTCCTACCCTTTCCTGAACAGAAATGGAAGAGGAGTAGATTGGTGAAAGGATTTATGGATGAGGGACTGGGAGGGTAGGAGAGAGGGTAAACTTCAATCAATATATAAAATAAGTAAATAAATAAATAAGACTTTTAAAATTACAATTGTGTTATTATTTTTGTAATGTTAAAAATCTCCATAACCTACCAAAAGATTTAAGAAAACAAGCATACACATATAGAATCAGATTTTAAACAAGAGCAAGAGACTGTATCAGTTATCTTTCATCCATCCCATAGGAAGCCGTGTTGCGTACAGGACTACCAATTTGTATTGAGCTCATTTGAGATGGCTTATCTCAGTGAACAACACCTGGAGATGAATTCTTCATTATACATTCATAGTCAGCTGACAATTGACTTTGTCATCTCTGTGGCTGGTAGTGTGCCCTCTGTGGCCATGGGTGATGGAAGTAATGTTCCTATTATTGTTCAGTTGGGTGGACCACACTGATAGGAGGAGATCAGTCCTTTGTAGACATCAACTGGCTGAATGGGAATCACTTACATTAGGGAGAGTTTCATTCATCCTGCGTAGCTACAGACTAATCACATTCAATAATACCTTCTTGGTAAGATCTAAGTGTATACTTCATCACATGTCTTTGAACTCTGGCCCAGAAAAGTAAAAATAAAATCTCCAGTAGAAGTTTGCTATCCACCAAAAGCAAAACAGAACCAACAGACGAAGCAAAGGAACCTCGTAAGTCTCACCCAGATACTCTCTATCTGCAAGAGAAAAAAGATCAGGAAAATGTGTAAAATTCTTTGGGTGATGCAGCACAGACTGTTAAATAGCTCAGTATTTTGGCAACACTGTGAAGGAGGGCAAAAGGATTAAAATTTAAGGACAGGCACAGAAGATGCTAAGACTGTGCCGACTTATTTCTGGATGACAGATATGATGTTTCCTGCCTTATACATTTTCTATCTCTATATATCATTATGTTTATAATCACACATGCACATATAAATATGTATGTGCATTATCATTAACTCAAACTATAGTAACATTCGGATTTCTAATAAAGTAAATATGCCTGTTTCATATACTAAAGCTTTATCAGACTTTGCTGAAATTTTTATTTCCTCCCGCCTTATGTATCAGATACAAGTTTTATGTTTTCTTAAATGATTTATATCATATTCAGAGACTTTTGCTATCAAGTCACATCATAGAATCAGAACTGAGAACAGTTCAATGTAGCTTAGAAAGACTCTAAACCAACATGAACCAACACTTGTGTTAACATGCCATTGTTACTATATTTTATATGAAATAATTAAAATATTTTCTCAGAGACATCATCTTTACTAATTAGATGACAAGTGTAAACAAAATAGGGATATTTTATAAGAAATATGATCTTATTATTGAACTCTTATTTGAATCAAATTTGTTATCACATTTCTGTTCTAATAAAAATACTTTTTACTGTGTATAGCAAGATATTGCACTTACAGTGTTTCAGAATTTAGATCTATAGCGTGTATATATATACATATATATAATGTAGGTAATTTATCATTCTTTAGAATCTGTCATTGATTTATCACCCACATTATTGAAGGGAGTGAGTTTGAAGGAGAGGAGAGATGTGGAGGAACAGGGAGGAATAGAGGGAGGGGAACCATAATCATGATATATTGTATGAGAAAAAAAATCTATTTTCAGTAAAAGAAAAAATCAAAAATTTAAAATAGATGATCTTTCAAATAATATGCTTTTCTTCAAGCTACTTAAAATCAACAGAGAGTGAAACAAAAGATGTGTAAATATTTACATTCCATATTCTATTTATAGTTTCATGGCATTTCTTTTAAGCAGATGTCTTTATCCACTGAATTTAGTAACTAGAGAAACACTGAAACCTGTTTGCCTTCTGTTTGCAACCTATATATTCTATCCTGGCAAAGTAAGTTATTTCGTGCCTCCACTTCCAGACAAGAAAATATACAGTATAAAAGCAATTTGAATTACTCTTTGAAAAAAAATGGTACATCATTGAGCCAGTGGTATAGAGCAGCAGGTAAAGACATTTGCAGCAAGATCTAAGAGTCTGAGTTCAGTCCCCAGGAGTCATACAGCAAAAACAGAAAGCTGACTGCAGGAAGTGACGTTTGGATCTTTCAATGTGTCTATCCACATGTGCATGTGCATACACACACACATACACACACACACACACACACACACACACACACACACACACAAATAGCATAGCAAGCTCGGGTGAACTGAAACACCACTGTGCACAAGTACTATTCATGAGTCAATAATACCAAATTAAGAGTCTAAACAGACTGTCTAGGCATGAAGCCTTCAGACTTCTCTGGATCTAAATAGAGCACAGTAATCTACAGTGAGTAAGAATTTGGACACTGTAGCAAGATTATCATTATAAGGCATGACCCAGCAACTTAAAAGTATCAAGTATTATGCGAGCTCTGGTCCAATAGAAGTCCAAATGTGCTCAGTCGTTGGCAGAATGTACATTATGGTGACATGCTAATACATGAAGCAATGTATCTAAACATAAACAGTTATTTTTGTTAGGTTGTATTAAGTTTTGTTATTATTTATTCTGTTTTAATGTCTACAGATGCAAACATCTGTGTAATGAGTCGAAATAGTAAACTAAAGAGGTATTTATTGCTAATAACTGGAGGCATAATTGAAAATGAGGATTCTTTGTCAGTATGATAGACTCCAGAGAGGAGGCTTGCCTGCTTCCTTTGCATTATCTCATATACCCTGGAGAAAGTGTGACTTCATAGACTAGTCTGTCAAATAAAGCATTTTGATCACAGACCCAGTCACAGAGATTTGCATCTGCTTGAGACACATTTGAAGAGTAATCTCAGGGGTCAGTGATAAAGGCCAACCGGGAAAAGTGGTAGTAGGTGACCTCTGCACACTGCCACTTGCATGATATTAAACACTGAGAGTTGCAAAGAGCTAAGCTCTTTAATGTTTATTGAAAATGTGGTAGATATTCTCTATAACATTCCAGCCTTCCAGTTGGAGATGCAGCTGCTGGAGTGAGCTTAAAGGGAATATCATATATAAAAAAATGAAAAGCTATTAGGTTCTTGAGACAATTGGTAGCCACAAGAAAGTCAGTAAATTTCTTATCATATGACATTTGGATTGATAATGGAAATATAAAAATCAAAAATCATTACCGTAATAATTATTTCAGTGAGAAAGATTTGAGGTGAGCCACTGTGCATGTTTGTATCTCTATTGAGTATTACAATGAGTAATCAGTAGAGAATTACAATGTGCATGTGTTCTGAAAAATCCAAGTTAAAAAATTGATAAGAATGTGATAAAACACCAAGAGTGGGAATTTAACCTCACTGTGTATCCAAAATCATGACTGGAATTACTACTCTTAAGAGAGGTCAGAAGTGTAAAATGGGGCCCAGCAGAAATAACTGTCCAAATAGGACAATTTCCCACCAGAGTTGGCATCTGGACCACAAATACAGCAGTTTGTACTAAAGACTTTAAAATTTCTACAAAATTAGGCAAAATCATTTAGGGTTTTTGTTGTTGTTGCTATTGTTTTGGTTTTTTGTTTTGCTTTTAGATAGCATATTTGAAACTACATCTAGCTATACTTTTGCTTGGAAATTTTCCATATCTTCCAAAATTTTGGACAAATAATTTATAAATAAGCAAGTTTTTTAGAAAAAGGGATAATTGACAAATTATCATTAATTCAATTACTGTCTATGCTGTATATATATATATATATATGTATATATATATATATTTTCATCATAGACTGATGAAGTAGATCTCTGAATTGGCTGTCAGAAAAATTACAACTCAGATTTTGGCCCACCATTCCTACACTTCAGCAACCACCTTCCTAAATACCATGCTCTGTGGGATTGCAAACTGAAAATTTGAATATATGTAAATGTTCTTATGATTTGAATATGAAACTGCTCACAAAAGAAAGAAGTAGATAATGGAGGGAGAGGATTTTCTTAAGGTAGGCCCTGTGCGTGCAAAGCCTCAGAGGGTGGATGCATGAGATTTATTGAGTGCTCTTAGAAGTGAGCAATAAAAGCAGGAAAGGGCAGAGAAATAAAAGCTTGTGCACAAAAGAAAATATTTTCCAGCTGTATACCTGCTTCTGCTTCATCCTCTAAGTGTCTTGGTGTGTAAATTGTATCACATATTCTGTTGCAAACTGAATAATTCATGTCCAAAACTGTGTCAACATCTCAGGTGCCCTTCCACAAGGGAACTACTTCGGAGGGAGGATTAGTGACCCCACTTGAGGAGATATTGTTGGGATGCCAAAATCACACACTACACGACACCTAATTTGGGAAACCAAAAAATTTGTTTTGTTAAAGAAAAACAGTAACAGTGAAAGATGATAGGTTTGGATAGGGGATATAATAAATCCTATTGAATTAATCTTAATGGGGAAATCACAAAATGATTCTACTCTTTGCAAAGTCATTAACCTTCAATAATCCATAACTGTAAGAAGGATGCAATTATAACATTTAATTGGGGGAAGTGCTATTTCTAAAATAACTTGGAAGTGGCATAAATATCCTAAGAGCTCAATAAGTTGTTTTTTTCACAGTTAACACTTTTATTGAAGTTGTTTTAGCTTATATTAGTAGATTTTGTTTGCTAACTTCTCTGTAAACATCATAGGTCTTCAATATTGAAAAAAATATTGAAAGTGGGCATGGTGGCAACATAACTGTAATCCCACCACCTGGCAGTCAGAAGTACAGAGATGAGCAATTCAATTCTCAGCTTCAGAGCACGTTTGAGACCAACTATGGGCACATGAGAAGATCTGAAGAAACAAACACACACATAGACACACACACACACACACAGGCACTCAGAGGACTAGAGGGAGAGACAGAGACAGAGAGACAGAGAGGTGCATGCACAAACAAATAACAAGAAAAACACCTCTCAGTCATAAAGCTCAGTGTTCTCTGTTTTTTTGTTTCATCGTTTGTAGGTCAGCAAAATAGAATGGAAAGAACAAAGGACTACAGGGAGGACTGGTTAACCCAAACTACAGCAGCTGAAAACAGCACATTTAGTGTCTTAACAGTTTCTCAGCCCCAGTCCTGCTTTACTGGGTTCTCTTCTTCAGGATTTTGCAGAAAATTTAAATGATAGACTTGGCCCAAAGCTTCAATTTAGATGTGGGTGGGAGAAATTGTCTCAAAGTTCAGCAATGGCCAAATACACTTCCAAGTTGATTCTGTGGTTCTTGTTAGGATAAATTACCAAACATTGGTCCTACCAACATCACAAAGGACAGAAGAGAAGCAGACAAAGAGTGGGAGAAGTTGCTGACGGAAGAAGGTGCTGGCCAGTGGGAAAGCCCCGTCTTCTGTAACCTGATTATTGAAGTGGTATCTTTTTCTCTTTGACTGTATCTGATTTCTTAAACACAACTTTCTGTGTTCAGCAAGCAGTCAGTGAAGGTTTTTAAGATGATGAGTTCTCCAGAGGATTATTACTGTGAACCTGGTCAGAAGCTGCAACAGTTAAAGACTGTCAACAACAACACAAAAAGGGGTTTTGCATCTTTTTATCCCATTACTATGTCTAAACTCATGCTAAAAGTATGATATAATGAACAATAATCTTAGTTCAGAGAAATTACTGGCATTCATTTTTATTTTTTAAAAACTGGAGACTATCAGCTTATCAAGACCTTCACTACATTTTTAGCACTCAGGAAACCCGTTTTTGAACTGAATTTTGCAAATAGAGTATAATGATATGATGATGTCTGGAAAATCATGTGATCCTCTTTGTAGTCTACTAAGTCCTGTTATACAAAGTCAGCCACGAAAAAAATTAGGATATATAAATTATACAAGATGCTACCCAAAAGCAAATTATTCTTCACTTTCTTAATTAATCTTACCGAGATTCTGAAGCAAACATTGTAACATGAGGGTCCTGCTCGTTGGGGTTACTGTCCTACCCAGTACCCCACAGCCAGCAAGCCCCAAAGAAAATCACACAGAGAGTCTACATTAGGTTATTAACTGATTGGCCCATTATCTCAGGCTTCTTACTAGCTCCCATAAGTTATATTAATCCATTGTTCCCATTCATGCCAGGCACATGGCCGGTACCTTTTCTCAGCTGGGACAGGGACACATGCTGCTTCCTTGGAGATCTGCGCAGGAATGCCAGGGAAGTTTCCTGCTTTCCAGATGTTCTCCTCGCCCAGCCTCTACTTCCTACCTGGCCAATCAGCATTTATTTAAAACATGAATGACAGAATACAGACACATCTCCTGCACCAAAACATGATCAAACATACATACCAAGTCGATAAAATAAGAAAAAAGTATGTCAAATATTAGTTATCCTCATGGCTCCTCCTAACCCTTCCACATGCTTTGGGAAATGCCTGCCTTGTAGCCATAGAGTGAACTAAGTTATGCTGTTTGTCAGGGCCTAGCAGTGCCTTCTTTGGTAAGCAGATGTCCCTAATAACTTCTCAGATTTAAATTACTGTGCAAATTTCCATAAATAGACAATGCAGAGAGCATTAGTTTAAAAGCACCTAATCTTATTTTTAAAGTTAGATAAGAAACAATCAACACTTTAAAATGAAAGCGATACCCCTGAGCTGGTAAGTGGGGGCCTAACAATGTTATCTAGACTAATCACCATTAGCTAAAACAACCATCATACTTGCAAAACAAAAACACTGGTTTAATTAATTATAACACCTGCAGGGATTGGCAATCTGTCTGTTATTGAAAGGCAGAAAGGCAGAAAGGCAAAAACTAGAAGAATGCATATCTGTGTTCATTCAACAAATGTATACATTAATCAAAAAAGTACATCAAAATGAATTCAAATGTCATTGTAATTGTGAATTCTATTCAGCGTTATCTTTTATTCTTATGGAAAATGAATGGTTTTATGTTATTATTGCTGTTTATTTGCTTTGTTTTTTTTTTTTACTGTTGTCGACTTTCTCTTCTTTTTTATACAACTTTAATACAATTTTAGTTTCAATTGTTTTTTCCAAACCACTCATTTTGTCATAGGTGGTTATGCTGCATTCATTAAGATATAAGGGGTAGTAAATTAATGTAAATCTTTTGTTCAATTTGGAAACCTATGACTATTTAATTAATATTAGCAAAAAATGCCATTTCTATCTGAGTCGACTATGTGGATGTTGGAAATGAATCTCTTTAATTTGGTTTGCTCAGACCTTTTGACATAAAAACATTTTATCTCGAATTTGAGACACTGAGCACATTAAACAAAATATATTCTGTTATAGGTAAAATTGGTAGTTGCTATAAAACCTAAGAAAAACAGTAATGGAATAAGTAAATACAATTAACACAAGACTAGTAAAATGACCTTGTAGTTTCAGATATGATATACAACACAGTCTTAAGGAAATATTTCTTTGTCCTCCTGTGTGTGTATGTGGTATGCATTTATGTGTGAATTAGCATTTATATAGGCACACGAGTGTGTAAATGTGTATGCACATGTGTGTGCATGCATGTGGAGGTCTATGAGTCAAAGTTGAGTCTTCCTCAGTTGTTCTCCATCATATTCAGTGAGGCAGATTCTCTCACTTGCATTCATATCTCCCAACAGCTATTCTTGCTAGAGACTTCTCCCAAGATCCTGTCTCTCTGCCTTCTGAGCCCTGGAATTACAGATAAGTCATTAAACCATCTGGCTTTTCTAGCAGTTCTGCAGATCTGATCGTGAGTCCTTATGTTTGCAAGACAAGTGCTTTAACCACTAAGAAGTTTCTTCAGTCCTATAATGGAATTCTAAAGAAGAAAAGATGCTTAATTAAGCACAAATTGATTCACATAAATGTCTTTGCATAAAAATACATGATCATATGATTAGATTTCACCTAAAATTTCTGAAAGTTTCTCTAAAGCTTTCAGAATAATTACTTATTCATTTGTAATGGTTAATAAACATTTAAAAAATACAACCTCAGTAAAAATTGAGGGAATGAAAATTAACATAATAAATTTTTTTGCATTTACAACATTAACTTTTTAACTGCAAAAATCCAGAATTAAAAAATGTAAAGAAATCCCACTTACCCACGTGCACACACTTAGCTACACAATACTCAAAAGTTAACAGGGTAGTGATGTACAAAATACTAATTGAATATGTTTATAGTGTAATGAAGCAATTGAAATGGTAGATCTTTTCATATCTTTGTGAAAAATTCAAGATAGAAAATTTCAAAATATTATCAAAATTAACTATAGATGATGATATAAAGTTTTGTTATCCATGCCTTGAATTTACTAAGTGATGGTGTAGGCGGGTCCTTCTGTATTCTGTGCTTTCATTGGTTAAATAAAGAGACTGCCTGGCCTGTAGGATAGGACATCCCTTAGGTGGGCGGAGTAGAGAGAACAGAAGGCGGTGAGATAGAAGGCAGGGAGCAGACGCCATGATGTTCCTACCTGAGATGGACATAGGTTAGACTCGCGCTGGTAAGCCATGACTCGTGGTGATACACAGATTTCTAGATATGGGATGAAACAAGATGTAAGAGTTAGCTATTAAGAGGCTAGAGATAATGGGCCAGGCAGTAATTTAATTAATATAATTTTCATGTGGTTATTTTGGGTATAAGCTAGCCCTGCGGTTGTGGCCGAGAGCCAGGTGCTGGGAACAAACGGCCACACTCCTCTCAGGTGCTGGGAACACAGCTCACACCTCTTACTACAAAGTGACATGAAATAATTTATGCTCATACATTGTTCTTATGTTGGATATTGGAAATATAATATGAGAAAAGCTCAAGAAGTTTATAATTATATTAAACACAATTGTTCATTTCATGTTTTTGAAATAAGTTTAGCTCTCATCATTCTCGATTACTCTTACAGATTGTATAAAGTGAACAACTGGTAACAGACAAGTAAATGCTGCAATAGTTTATTGGAGAAGTTAGCATTTAATGTCATACTTATGGCTAGAAGGAAAGGTGTCCATGAAGTGTGCTGAAAAGCAAATATGAGATGGATTTTGTAGGAAGCAACTATGGTTGGAATACGAGTCCCCTCAAAGCACAGCATGTGAGTACGAAAGCTCAGCTCCTCCACACCCTTCAGCATTACATTAGTCTTTGACAGAACCACACAGCTCTTGCAATTTGAAAGTTGGATCGTAAGTTCCTCTGGAGCATTTATTTGGAACTGCCTTTTTAAATAATATTTTATAAGTTTATAATGTTATAAAGTCATTCAAAATATTAACATGCTTTTTATTAAGAGCAATGTGTATTTAACTTTCTCTGATTCCTATGATTGAAATAATTGAAGGTATTATTCATTTACTGTGGTTTTTTAATTTGTCCATCTGAATGCTCTAACCTTGGAAATAAACTGTATGCATGGAAACACAGGGTGGAAATGAAAATCAGAATACTTGAGCAGAAGAAAAAGGACAGCTTATTGTTGACTTATAAGTGCTTATATAAGTCAAGGTTTTCCTTAAGGAAGCAGTCTTCTATACTCATTAAGAATTTCTGACTGATCTTGGTTGAACTCCACATGTGGGCACAAAACATGCTTATCAAATTGGGTTGTGCTATTCCTTGACCTCGGGTTAAATAATACTTGGTGCAGGTCAGTAACAGAGTAGCTTTATAAAGAGACTTACTACATGTTGTTGTTCAGTTTCTTCTCAAATTGATAATTCACAAGAAGAGAGAGGGGTTTTCTTTTTACAGTAAAGCTATGGTTCCTGAGTAGACTGTCTACAATGAAATATACTAAAAAGAGAGAGATAAAGGCATCCACGGAAACTTCCCTTTAGACAGACAGACAGACAGACAGACAAATCAGTAGATAAATAGATATCATAGATAGATATCTTAACATATGATCTATCAATCACAAAGTTAGGCATTAGAACACTATTTAATGTTTATTATTTTAAACAATATAGCAGAGCACATTCAGGTGTACCTCCTAACTGAAAATAAGAACAGAAAAATAAGTCTAGATTATTCCTTTCCCACTAGTAGCTCAGGTATACTTAAGTTTTCATATATGTAGTAAAAAATATGGAACATGTTAAGTTCTACAGTTTTATGGTCACATAATTACCATGTTTTCACAAGTATTTTCCTTCCTTTCTCCTTTTATTTCGTGGACATCACAGAGGGGAACAGGGTCTCGTGTATCTCAGGATATTATGGAAATTTGCCATGTTGTCAATAATTTTCTGATCTTCATGCCTCTTCTTCCTCCTTTAGGTTATATGTATGGGCCACACCCACTTTAAGCTGTACTAGGCATTATGCCCATGGCTTCCTACATGCTTACTAGTGGATATCAGATAAAAGATCACATTTAGGCTTCAATAAAAATTAAATATGGGACTGGAAAGAGGTTAAGAACACTGGCTGTTCTTCCAGAGGTCCTAAGTTCAATTCCCATCAACCACATGATAGCTCACAACAAACTGAAGTAAGATTTGGAGTAAGCTCATGACTGGGTGTGGGCTTTGAGATTTCAAAAGCCAGTATCAAGCCCAGAGTCTCTCTCCTGCTTTCCTGATACAGAGCTCTCAGCCACCTCTCCAAGACCATGTCTATGCCTGTACTCCTATGTTCCCCACCATGATAATAATGGACTATGCCTCTAAAACTGTAAGCAAGAATTCAATTAAATGTTTTCTTTATGATAGTTGCCTTGGTCATGGTGTTTCTTTACAGCAGTAGAACAGTGACTAAGACATACAGTACCAGGCATTCTAGCTTTGCTAGTATATATAGAGTTAGAATTTTCATTAAAGACAATCTGTTTTGTAGAAGGAAACTACAGATCAGCAGTTATACCATGTGATCCCTGTTCTACACGTATTTCACTAAAGTGACTCTGCCCTTTCACTAAAATTAAGAATGTCTTTTCTACTGGGATTTCATCTGCAGGATAAAGAATTTCAAGGATCAATGCCCCTACTATGAACATATTCAGTCTATTGTTCACAAAAACTAAGTGGACTAACTGAAAATTGAGAGATATTTATTCAACAATTATTTAAAAATTGCAACACTTGAGATAACAACTGAAGACTATGTAAATCTCTACGTTGATTTCTTAAACCCAATCTTATGTGATGATTAATATTCATTGGATTTAGCATCACCATGAATAAACATTTCCGGGGTGTTTGTGAGAATGATGTAATTGCATAAGGAAGATCACCTTTTACTGTGGATGGCACCATTACATGAGCTGGGCTTCTACACTGGGGGAAAAAAAAATCTGTAAATAACATGAACACTAACATTCATTCCTCCTTCTTGACAGAATATACACTCACTATTTGCCATTACAAGATGGCGCTGACATCCTGTGTTCCCAAGCGGTAAACAAGCTTGCTGCGCAGACGCGAAGGGATTTTCCATTCCGTGTGCTCTGCCTCTCCCGCGGTGTCATCTCATGCGATGGGTTGCAGCCAACCAGGGGCTGACACCTCCTAAGCGAGGAGAAGCCTCTATTTAAGGGAAGGGTTCCCCCGCCTCTGGGTCTTCGCTCTGGAAGCTTATGCTTCTCCCTCTCAAGAGCATTAAAGCATACTGCAGAAGGATCCTTGTGTGCCGCGTCGTTCTTGCTGGCAAGATGGTCGCGCGGGACATACATACATACATACATACATACATACATATATATATATATATACATATATATATATGTATATTATGACCTGTTGGCTCATTTCCTCCCACCATGACTTTCTCATCATGATGAGTAGCTGTACCCTTAAACATTGAGCCAAAAAGATGCTCTTCTTCCTTAGGTTGTTTCTTATTGAATACTTTGTTACAGCAATTAGAAAAGTAAGGAAGACGTTTGGTGCCTATGTATTTCTGCCGAGCACTAGTTTGTGGAAAGCTTTGCCAGTGAATAGAAGTAGGACCTATCCTTCCTATCTAAAGTCATGTTCTCACTGAATTATCAAATTGTGTTTTAAGAAGAGAAGATGTTTTTGTGCAATGAACTCCCTTGATTTGAGTTTAAAATAAAAACACTGACTAATTGCTCCAAATCTATAATGTAAGAAACTATGAATCAAACATAACCTCCCCAAGTTAGTTAGGGTTTCTACAGCTGTGAAGAGACACCATGACCATGGCAACTCTTACAAAGGAAAATATTTAATTGAGGTGGCAGCTTACTGTTTCAGAGGTTTAGTCCATTGTGTGCTGGCAGACATGGTGCTGAAGACGTAGCTCAGAGTCTTACATCTTACATGCAACAGGAGGTCAATTGAGGCACTGGGTGGTATCCTGAGCACAGGAAACCTCAAAGCCTACCTCTCTAGTGGCATACTTCCTCTAACAAGGTCCTACCCCCTCCAATAAAGCCACATATCCTAATAGTGTTACTCCTTATGAGCTTATGGGGGCCAATTACTTTCTTTTTTTTTTTTTTTTTTTTGGCCAATTACTTTCAAACTACCACACTCCCCCAGTCTTGAAATGATAGTGAATTACGATTGATGGTTAAATCTTACCTATGATAATATTCATGCTGATAGTCTCATTTACTTTTCTTTTGTGTGAATATTGATAGAGACAAATGTGTTAAGTAATCAAATATTAATGGAGATGTTAAATCATACATAGTCTATACAAAACTCACCACTGAATCCAAATATTTCAAATAAGAGATTTCTGACTTGTATTTTTGCTTGATTCTCATTTTATCTAATTTATATTTAATTTATATTATATTATATCTAATTTATATTATTTGTTAATTGTTTTTTAATTGTCATGGGATTTGAACATTTCTTTAGAAATTACCGAAGTTTCTTTTGACTAATATAAATTTAGTGATATTGAATTATATTGTGAATTTTTAGAATTTTAGTTATTACTTAAATATTACCTCAATACTCTTGCTATTTGTTTATTTTATTATTACTTTGGTTTTTAATTTTTCTATTATTTGATTTGAAGGATTTAAAATACACAGTCTGATATTTTGTGGTGTTTACTTTTAGACATCAGTATTCTGGAATCATAAAGTCTACAACCCTCTTAGGTAACTGATCTTTCAATATTTTCAATTGTTCATATTTGTATTTTCCTACTAAAATAGACAATATCTATTGTAATTACAAAATAACTAGTGAAATATTAAGTATTTTGCCAGTCTTGGTAATTATTTTTCAGTAATTCTTTTTATTAAATATATTATTTTCACTATAAGAGATGCTTCTTATATTTAAACTGATATAATTATGCTATCAAGTTATAAAAATAAAAAAAAATTGAAATATTTTATATCTAATACATTTAATCCCACCTTCTATGGTAACATTCACTGAACAAAACTAAAAGCACAACAAACAAACAATAGCAAAACAAAAATAAAAACGAAGGAAAAACAGGAAAGAAACCTTTCCTTCTCCCTATCTGAAAACCCTTTCAAGGTTAATCCTTTTCTGATCTTTCCTAAGGAGCATTTGCGGGCAGCTCTGTGCCAACAAGGTCTCTTCTGAGCTCTAAGGTTGTCAGTTCTTCATATAGCAAGGCAGAGAGGCGTGGACATTGCCCGACTCGCTTCCCATCATCTCCGTATTCTGCTCTCTTTGGCACTAAACTATGCTCCTAGGACATGCAATCTCTGCCTCTCACCTCCTTCCAGCTTCCTGATTCTGCCAATGAAGCTTCCATACCTTTCCTAGTGCTCTATCTCTCATCTAACAGACAAGGGAATTGTGAAATTGTTGTAAGCTGATATGAACCAGAGGGATGTCAGTCGTGTTTTGTCTCTGTCTCATAAGGAGTACAGACTCGGCCTAGATTGTCTCTCAATTGCAGAAGTTGAGTGTGAATGCTGTCACCTGTCTTTATGTTCATATATTTCGTCACCTCTAGCCATTCATTGTCCATACACTGTACAGTGGTGGCCAAGGTTATGGGCCTATATACATGTTATAATTTACATAGAGTTTTCTACTAATTAGTAAAGATAGTCAAAGTTTAAATTCAGCTAGTCACTCATTGGGGGCAGGGGGAAGAAATCCATTCTGTTCAGTAACTAAGCTAAATACTAAAGAATACTTTTTGTCATATTTCCTCATCTTCATATGATCTACCATTTTGTCCCAAAGCAAAAATATTACCCTAGGCAAAGCAGTAACTGAAAGTTTTATAAGATCTTCTGAATTTTATTTACTTTTTTTTCTTTTAAACACACACACACACATATCCTATTAAAAAGTCTACTTCAATAAAAATCCTTTCTAGGTCAAAAGCTTTACCCTACTTCCTGCCTTCAATTGTTTTTCATCTTTAGGTATCCATTATCAAGCAAGTGATGCAAGCAGAGAGGCATTGAACACACAGCAGGTGGAGTGTTTATTTGGTTTCTCATTTACAAGCTAGCCTGCATGGGGTAGAGTGCAGAATGGCCACAGCTCTTGCTGCTCAACACTCAAGAAGTGTGAGACAGTGTGCCCCCGGTGAAGTCAGTTGCATAACTCTGCAGAATATCACAGTATTTAGGGATGTGTTAAATATATTTAGTTCAAAGTAGAGAGGGGGCTGTCCCTAGAAACGGGATGATTACTGTGCAAGGAGTAATCAGGGCTGACCTAGATTTCCTAGTTGGAAGGGCCTCCTGAAACATGCAGTCTATTAACAGTGCCTGTGGGGAAAAGAAGCACAAGCAACACCTGAGGTTCAAAGACAGATGCTCAGCCTCGCCATTTACATCCCCAAAATCTTCATTTTAATAGCCTTTTTTTACTGAAGTCAGAGGTAATTGTACTGCAGCCTGAACAAGAGAGGTCCTGTTAGCACTTTCAAGGGGACATCAGTCCTGGTGGAAAGAAGAGAACACAGAACATTTTCTCTCCAGAATTTCCTAATGAGCCATGGGTCTGGGAAGATGCACCCATAGAGATTTGCATTTCCATTTCCTCATTAATGTGAGAATCAAAAAGAGACAGAGAAGGGAAAAGAACTGGTGGATGTTCCAGGTGGCGCTGATCTTGCTACTTCTTGGAGGACAGGAGAGGAAGGTAGGAGGTTGTATAATAAATCTACTCTTGCTCTGTCAACTGGGAGACAGTATTACTATGCTAAGAGTTCTGGAGGCACAGTCCCATAATTCAGTGGTTTCACTCCAGTGAGTGTTCCACTTCTTTTCCCACCGAGCTCATTTGCAGTCCCAAACAGTCTCTTCCTGTCACTTTCCATTTGTGCTGCTTGTTCCCATGCATTCTCTCTCCTTTAGAGATGGGCCCTGTCACAAACCATCCTACTTCTGGTTCTTGTCATGTTTCCTAAACTGGTCCAGCCCCTTTCTTCTGCTGTCTCGTTGGTCCCATTGCCTAAAGGGTAATGAGGTAGGCCTTTCCCCTTGGGAAACACTCTGCATGGACTTTCTGTAGTCTATGATCCATGGCTATTAGTTTTTTTTTCCCTTGGTTTATCTCATGCTAAAGTATCAGGCATTTGGGAACAGATTGAAACTCGCCTTTAGTTACATTTATCAAAATTATGAAGCAATATTTTGAAAAATCTAAACTATTCATATGTCCTTTGGGAATAATTTTACTTGTTTTTTCTATAGTGGAATTGATGGCAGCCTATGTGCTAGAGTGTATACACGGGTCAACAGTTGAAGAATGACTAGAGGCTGCCACTGCTCCCATGAAAATTATTTAACTTGTGTTAAGGAATGGTTTAAGAATAGCCAGCATCATAGATTTTAGCTCTGTCTGCATCTGAGGAAATAGAAATTTTCTAAATTGTTATTCGTTCTTGGTCTGTCAAGTGCTAATTAAAGCAATGAAAATGCCTCACTGTGAACAAGGCACATAGAGTGGCTGTTAGTATTATATTCTCCATTCCTAGAAAATTATAATACACTGTAAATATTACAAACGTGGTGAGGTAAAGGATTGGTAGGTTGGCAGGGGATAGAAGACATCCACATTTACACTGGAGTAAAAATAAAAACAAAAGAAATAAAACACACACAAACACATACACAAAGAGCCAGGTTCATGTGGCAGACTAGGAAGAGAGTAACTAGGAAGTAACAGGAGAACCAGCAGTATGTTTAGATGGGCTCTGAGGACATACATTTAGGTGGGACACTTTCATTTTTCAGCATGAATTCCTATCTAATAGATTAGGCCAGTTCAAATTCTGAGTGTTCAGTACTGGAATTTTTGGTCAGGCCAAAGCACTGGTGGAAACTTCACTATGTAAGTGAAGGCCTTGCAAGCCAGCCAATCCAGACAAGCCAGTGATGTCCTTGACAGAGGCTCAGTTTACAGAATTAAGGGACAGCACCATTAGGGTGGCTTCTGGAATTCCAAGGCTTCAGTTAGACTACACAGTTGATTTCTCTGGTTGGGGATTTTACAGTCCACATGTTGGAAAGTGCGTAATTGGGTCTCCTAATTGTAATTTTTTTTAAAAGAAAGTTATCCTTTAAACATATATGGTGCTACTGTTACGGTTTAAGTAAAATGCCGCAGGTCCCTGAGTGTTGGCATTGTGCAGTTGGTGTGAGACCATGGCAGGCCACAAAGGCAACCTTTCCAGGTAGGGAGACAAGACCCAGTAGGTCGTGGGCAGGGATCCTCCTGGCCAGTGAGAGACCTGAGAACAGCAGAGGAGCCACAGTTCCTGTGGGTGAGAGACAGATGGATAAGCACTCCATGCAGAGTGAGGTTGGATATTTATTTAGTGGGTCATGGAGGAGAAAATAGGGAAGGGAAGAAAGAGAAGAACAGAGAGGCAGAGAGAGAGAGAGAGAGAGAGAGAGAGAGAGAGAGAGAGAGAGAAACAGAGAAGGGGGAAGGGGAGAAGTGGGGAGAGAGACAGACCCTGCCTTTTTGAGAGAGAGAGATGGAAAGGGAGGGCCTTAGGGTGGAAGCAGGAAGGAAGATCTGCCTGCCTCAGTGGACTGGGTGGGAAAGTGGGTGGGGCTTGTCTCTTAAAGGGACAGAACAGACCATTACAGTTAGAGCCTACAAGACTATACAGTAAATTTGGAGCTGACAGACCAATAGGTCACTGTCATATCTATGGAAACCCTGTGAAGCCCTGATTCTCTCTTCAAAATGGGATTAATTCCAAAAATACCTCAGCAGTATAACTTCTGCATGGGATATCCTTTCCATTCGCCCATATCATGAGACCTTAGAGTGATAACATTCACTCTTAGTTCTAACAGTCAAATTTACATAGAGTCAGTTCCACAAAATTACCTGCTAACAGACCATATAGAAATGTCTAAAGAAGACAGGCACTGAGTAGAAAGGTAGTGTGTCCCATCTTTGCTAACAAACAAATCTGAGTGTCCGCAAAGCTGATTATTGCAAATGAGATTAGATGAGGAGAATGAGTGAATCCAGGATTCAGGGAAGTTTAGTAACTTTATCTAATGGTCTGGAATTCTGGGTATTTCCCCTTGGATGCTGATTTTCTCCTGGGTGGTGTCACCTGTTCCCAACACTGCTTCATCAGGTTCTACTTGCCCATTCTATGATTTTGATATGCATCTTATCATTGTCCTTGCTTATGGGATTTCCCAACTATGTCTTTAAAAACTAGAAACCTCATGGAGATCACCTCTTATTCTTATTCTCCTCTGAGCCCCTTCACTTCACTTTTCCCCCCTAGCCATGAAAATAAATAACATGCAGAGGTAACATGCTTGAGTTATTCTTTTACCCTCAGTTCCTCACTTTTCATAGACATCCTATTCTGAGCCCCTGAGGGGGTTCTGAGGCTGGTAATCAAGGCCCTCCATAATATGGGTTAATTATATTTTATTTGCAAATAACTATGTACATTCTTATATTTTGAAATATAGCAATAATAGTGGAAATAAAAACATAAATACTTTTGAAAGTGTGATGATTGCACCAGAGAACTAGCTTACACTAAAACAACTCTTGCTTTTGCAGACAAACCAGGTCTGTTTCCAGAAAACACTGAGTGGCGTATCCTGCAAGTGGAGCTCATAGCTGTAACTCCAATTCCAGGGGCTCTTGTTCTTCTCGACTCCTCAGACCTGCACACACATGGTCTACATGCATACATGGAGGCAAAATATACATATACATAAAATAAAAATAAAAAATAAATGTGAAAAAATTGACTATTCTGGTTGGATATAATTACTAAGAAATGTATGCATAGCTATGTAGCAAATAAATGCACACATACTAATATATATATATATATATATATATCTGTGTGTATGTATATACATATATGTATATAAATGAATATTGTTATGAAATATCTTTAAAATATTAGACGCTAACTTTTAAGCATTCTACATAGATAGTATAAGATGTTTACTGCTCTTGTTTTCTTTATTTCTTATCTGAGAATTCCCTTAGAGGTTATTGTGTTCATGCAACAAGATCAAAAGTCTTAATGGTGCATTATTAGACTCTGCAGTTGGCCCTTCTACTGATTAGCTTTGAAGTTGTTCTATACCTCTTTGTTAAATTTTATAAATTTCAAATCACATTAACTTTTTGGGAACAATATAGATTAAATATTGAGTGATATTAAAATATTAAGTGTAATTCTTCATAAAGAATAAGTTCTCTGTAGATCTATTATCATTTTGTTATCACTGGTGTTAAAAGTTAGCCTAATTAGTATTTAAATGGCCCCATTTATTCCCATTTAGAATTTTGCATTAGACTATGTATTTTCTTTTGCTAGATATTGGTTGCAGACAGGTGTTACAGTTGGCGCTTATTATTAACTCAATGACCTTGGGTTGGAAATGATGCACAGTTTCTGGATTAGTCTTTAATCCTATTATAGAAAACTGAACTCTGTCATACACCACCCATAACATAGAAAAATAAGTGTCTCTCAGCCCATAACCATCACTACTGGCAAAGTTTTCCAAACATAATATTGTCATAAATGTAACCACTGGAAACAGAGGTCAAGCAATTAACAAATAACAATTATCTGTTCACCAGAAGCGAAGTGGAGAGTGGATACGGTAACACGGAGGGATCTTTAGCTCCGTGGAATGCTGGCATCATCTCTAATGGTGTTAATAAACAAATTCTAGTCTATTATTTTCCTCCAAGGTAGACAAAACTAATTTTGGAGCTTTGGATTATAGCAATGTCTTTGGGGCCTCAGCAAAGATCTCTAACAGAAAGAGGCTGAGAGGAAAGGCATCTCATTTCCTGTAATAGCTTTTGTTTATTTGGATTGCTCCCTTTGCCTTTGCAAAGCTCTCTAAAAGAAGCCTTGAAAATAAGAAGTTCGACACAAATGGAAATAGGCTTTTTAATTCTCCCTTTTTATGATTCTGAAGCTCTAACTGACCCTCCTCAATCTGGTCTTCCTTTTTAACATTAATTACCTTGTTATCTGGGAGATGCAGCAGCTCCCCTGTCTGCTTAGGAAGAGTGCCAGCAGGGCAACAGTTGGAAGTGAATTACTGTGATTGTTTGGGGCTTTAGAAAGCCTGCGCTGCTGTCTATCTTCTTAGACTCCTGGTAGAGTCACTTGGGTATGTTTTCTAATTCAGGATTTCTGTGTCCACTGTCCAGTAAACCTATGTTTATACAGTACGGATATATCCAATTATACTGTGGCTAGGGGCAAGGTCTCTTCTGGATTCTTCACATGCCAATGATTAGAACACCTGGTGTACGGCTCCTGGGCATGCCCTCAGTCAAGAGGTAAGGGAGGTTGATTCCATTGGCCCATCTATTCCTTCTTATTCAGGTGATTGCCTATGACCGCTGGAGTGATCAGGCATCTTGCTTTGTGTTGCGTATTTTAACATTTCCCCACTTACCTGAGAATGGAGCTTCAGGAACAAGCACTTTCAGATTCAGAGCCATTAGAAGGATAGTGAAGCAGACACACCCAGTCTATTTACTTCGCTTGATTATTTTGACTGCATCCATTTGTCACTTCAGCTTAAGGCCAGTTTGGCCGATTTGATTAAATTGACTGGTTCTTTCACTGAAGTGACCAGTCAATGCTAACAAATTGTTTGTGTTTGTGGAAACTCATTAGGTTTTATCTCTTGCATTGTGTCTGTAATAGATACTGAATCAAAAATTTGACACAGACTTTTCTTCTAGTTTCTATGGCAAGGGGTGTGGAGAAAGAGGTGTCTCGAGACTAGGGATATAAAATAAGAAAAACAGCCATACAGACTTGGGCTACTGCCTTGACCCCAAGAATTAATTATCGTTAAGTCAATCAAATTCATAATAACATTTTACTTTGCAGAAAGTGTTTGTTTGTTTGCTTGTTTTACACTTGGTGTTTCTCTGCAAACTCTGATAGTACCCAGATAGTCTCACTTAACTGAGACCAGGAGGGAAGTTATGTCTGCCTCAAATGGCAAGCAAATTATTGTTTGAAGAATAAAAAATAATTTTTTGCTAAGATGAGCAGTGCTGACCATCTATGTAACTCAGTATTTGAGTTTCGTTTATTTCAAACTTCTTGTTTTCTTTCCAAGGCCCTCATGCTTTCAAGGCTTCTTCTGCAAGTCAACCGTGTAATTGTTGTAATCATAAGCTAATATAAAAGTCAGTAGCTTTTTATCTGTCCAGAAAAATTAAGTTTTTGTGTTGGGACCAAGAAAAAGTTTCAACTACTAGCTGCGTTCATCACAAGGAATAATGTATAAAAACAAATTTAAAGAGTAAGCACCACACCACTTTTGTGCTATTTCCATTTGAATAAAAATTTTCTTCCCAATGCCTGCTTCCTGACAGTATAAGGTTTGTGCATCTATTAAGCATATCCAAGGGGAAAACTGATATACACTGATGTAAGCATAAAAACTTTCATGAGCTGGTTTATAGTGCTCACACAGATAATGGAATACTGACAATAAATGGCCAGGTAAATTCCAAGTACCTACACTTGGTAGACAGATGCTAATGTTTTCGTTGCCATAATACATCTGTTACTTTCTTTTCCAGTGTTTTTTATATCTTGATTGTACCAGAATAGTTTATCAGAAGAAAGGAGGTAATTCCCCATCACCATGCTAGGATGGTTTAAAAAAGAATAACATTTGAATATTGGATATAAAAATATAATAAATTCCCTTTCTATATGGGAAAAAGGCTAAACTATTGAGTGAATGCATACATACATGCACACACATGCCCAGGTATCCACCCACACACATACACATTACTTCTTTCTTGGAAAACTAATAAGAAACCCTTTTATGTAGGTAAATTTTACTGTGACCCGAGAGTTTCTGATAGCAAATATCCCAATGTCCCAAACAAATTTTCTTGAAGTGAAAACTCTAAATAAATTGAAGCTACAATTTAAGAGAAAGAACACCTTAATATCCATCTTTAGGAGACCCGGTATGTTCTTTAAGAAAGCATCTGCCACTTGATATACATATTAGTGATATATGATGACTAGTATATGATAATAATGTACCTGAGGAGCTCAGTGGCTTAGGCACATGCACATTCTATCACTGGAGAAAAAAAAATCACTCTTGTCTGAGCCACTGTTCTATTGTTGTAAAGAGACACCATGTCCAAGACAACTATTATAAGGAAAAACATCTAATTGGGTGCTTGTTTCTAGTTTAAGAGGTTTTGTCTATTGTTATCAGTGCAAGGGGCATTGCAATGTGCAGGCAGGCACTGGAGCAGTAGGTGAGACCTACATCCTGATCCATTGGCAGAGAGAGACTGTAGGCCTGGCATGGAACTTTGAAACCTCAACACCCACCCCAATGGTACAGATCCAAAGAGCCATACCTCCTAATTCTTTTAATTCTTTCAAATAGTTTCACTCCCTGGTAACAAAGGACACTAATATATGTGCCAAGGAGGGCATTCTTATTTAAACTACCACATCTCCCAAAAAAGAAATGTGTCATTAATGAAAGTCCTTATGTTAGTATTGCTATATTTTCGCTTGTCAGTGACATGAATGTGGAACGTTGATTTCTCTTTAGTGAGACTGTGATGGAGTTTGGCTAACAAGTTTAAAATGACTCAGGGGCTTTTCTGATTCTGACTAATGAAAGGGGAAGCTTTCCATGTTTCCCAAAGTCCCAAGTGTTGCAGGCTTAGTCTCTAGACCCTAACACTATTAGGGGTCATGTGACTGCAAAAGGTGGGGCATACTCGATGGCCCTTGTGTTATTGGGGACATACCCTTTAAGGGAATGGTGGAACCACTTCCCTCCCCTCTTCCACTGGTTTTGCACATAAGCCCCAAGGTGGATAATTTTCTCATGCACAGCTTCTATGATATGTCACTAGCTGTTGGTCCAGAAGCAACAGCACTAAGCAGTGCTGTACTGAAACTGCCAAAACTTGAGTCTGTAAGTCCTATTCTCTTTCTAAAGGGACCACTTCACGGGTTTATTACAATATTGGAAAACTGACTAACACAGATATGACAACTGTGTGATAAGTTCTGAGATTGAAGAGCAAGAAACTGATAGTACATTCCCTGAGAGACTAGCATTGTTCTTCACTGGGTTTTCTTAATAACCAAACATTCTGACTTATTTATTTATTTTGGCATTTCAAGACAGGGATTCTCAGTGCAGCCTTTGCTGTCCTGAAACTCACTCTGTAACCAGGCAGCCCTCGAACTCAGCAATCCACCTGCTTTTGCCTCCTGAGAGGTGGAATGAGGTGTATGTTTTTTTTTTTTTTTACATTCTAACTTCTTGACAGTTCTAATTTTATCCATCCTAAATTAAATATCTCATTTATGTTTATTGCTGCTTTAAGACTTAAGCATTCTGTGTCCCTGCTGGGGTTTGTCCTATTTCCTTTTCCCAGTGAGTTTTCAAGTGAGGTATCTTTTGGCAGCACCTGTGTGCTTCTTCAGTACACTTGCTTCTTCTGACACATCAGGTGTTACAGTGGCCTCGTTAGAAAACACTGACTTAATGACACACTTCGGCACATCTGTATAATATTCTCTCTCAGTTGGGTATAGACTTACAAATAAGTTCTTGTAAGAATAAGAATGCATAAAATTTACTGAAGAAAATGTTGGCAGTGAAATATGAAGCTTTATCTTCAAAATACGTTCTACAGCAAAATTAGTGTGAAAACCAGGACATTTATGATGTTTTGAATGAGAATTCTCCCATAGATTAATATGCTTGAATACTTGGTCCCTATTTATTTGGTTGGAGGGTTTGAAGGGGTGGCCTTGTTGATGGCATTGAGGTTTGAAAAGACTATTCTATTTTTAGTTAGATCTCTTCCTTTTCTTGGGGTTCAGGATTAAGCTCTTTGCTGTCCCTACCATCATTCCTTTTTGCTCCGGTCATGGACACTAGCTCTCTGAAAACATATGCACAGTTAATTACTTGGCTTTATTTTTCAGGTTACCTCAGTCATGGTATTTTATCGAGCAGTAGAAGAGTAATAAATATGACATTTCTCTCTTAAAACTTAATCTCATGCTACTTTTCTATTTTATTTTTTTTCTTGTTCTGAATCACTTAGTAGAAAGAATATTTAGCTTCAGAGAACACAAGTTTATTCATCTTTTTGTATTTTTTAAAATATTTATTTATTTATTGTGTGTACAATATTCTGTCTGCATGTATGCCTGCAGGCCAGAAGAGGGCACCGGATCTCATTAGAAATGGTTGTGAGCTACCATGTGATTGCTGGGAATTGAACTCCGGAACTTTCGAAGAACAGGTAGTGCTCTTAACCGCTGAGCCATCTCTCCAGCCCCCTTTTTTGTATTTTTAAAAGAATATTTTATTCACACCCATAATTTCAGTACATATAGAGCTATACTAATCTGTGTATGTATAACATTGTTTACTTTTCTTTTATTATTTATTAATTTATTTGGTTTTTTT
>JAQHUG010000321.1:1677004-1706626 GCA_028555095.1 Dicrostonyx torquatus
CCGGGCCAGGAACGAGAGAGAGCAAGCACACGTGGCCCGTCCCTTTTATACATCAGGGGGAATTGATGGTCCAACCCAAATAATTAGCTAATGCCAGGTGTGGCTCTTAGTCTGATTGGCTAAAACCTTTCCCGATCACCCAGTAATGCAGAGGACTGCTGATCTGTGATTCTACCCCTAAATAAAGAAGCCTTCATTGTATTCCATTCTGAGCTATTGTGGGGGATATTTTATTATAACTGACAATAGTCTGTGAAATTACCTGGCGCAAGTGAGAAGGAAACACAGAACACGTAACAAACCTGCTTAGGAGTTTATTTGAGGGGGCGTGCACAGGCCTGGGAAGTCAGTGTGCAGAGAGGGAGAGAAAGATGCTACATTCAGCTTTTAAAAGCTGTCTAGTGCATGTTTACAGGGGATTGATGTGGCTACCTCATATGCAGATTACTGGCTCATGCATGTGTGCAAGGGCTTAGCTGAGTCATACGTGGATGATACAATCCACTCATGTGCAAAAGGGAATAGCTGAGTCATACATGGATCATGCATCACCCTTTAACATCCCCCGGGGCCATTAGGCACTTCTGCCTGAGGGCTTGTCTGCACCTACATCACCCTAGAACCTGGAAGTATCAGTCTTATGTGGCTGAAATCATTACAGTCTGGCTCCCAAAAGGGGAGGTGATGTGGGATTCCACTCTATACGCTGTAAATATGGTTTATTACCATTGGTTAATAAAGAAGCTGCTTTGGGCCTACGACAGCACAGAGTAATGCAAGGCAGAAATTCCAAACAGAGACAGAGGAAAAAAGAAGGCAGAGTCAGGGAGACATCATATAGCTGCTGAAGGATAAGATGCTCTCCCCAAAACTTTACCAATAAACCACAAGCCTAGAGGTAAAATGCAAAATGATAAGAATTGGTTTATTAGAGATAAGAGTTAGTTAATAAGAAGCCTGAGCTAATAGGCCAAGCAGTGATATAATTAATAAGGTTTCTGTGTGATTATTTTGGATTCTCTACTTTCCAGAATTGTAAGACAGGGTTAATGTCCCAAGTGATGTTTTCTCATATGTACCTAACTGTCTCTATTGAGTCAGAAAACTTCCCAGGATTGGAAGTTGTAATTGGTAACTCCAGATAAGAGATTTGAGAAAAAATTTGCCTCTTGTTGAATCTTAGGAGAATATATTTAAAAAAAGCATAATTTCCAGGGAAAATTACAGTGATTACATGTGTGACTGACAAGGTAAAATTTAAAACTTCCCAAATAATTACCAATATAATGAGAGGGAAAAGTGCCTGCAAATTGCATAAGTATTGCAAATTCCTACTCTGTCCCAGGGATTAGTGGAACTACTGTTCCTTGCCAAGCAAGAGTCCATTTCCGTATGCATCTTGCCTTGAGAAAACCCCTTGGACAGGCTGATCTGAGACTAGACAGTATGGCTCCCAACAGCAAGTCACGTAGAAAAAGGAATCTGTATTACAATTTGATTGCCACAAATGCATCCAATATGCTAAGCAAGGATGAATAAACAAATTTTTCAAAATATAATGGGTAAGGTCACATTCAATAGAGAACAATGGATATTTATAAATTGTCTATTAGTTTCTTTTCTTTCGCAGAATGATAATATCAACAAAATGATTACCAATTACCTTCTCAATGCTAGAGAAGAAAAGTACGGCATTTATAAATTCAGTATTTTTAAGGGACTATGGCCACACTAACAAATTGCTAGTAAGACTATATTTAGGTAATGGTGTTTATATTCTCACTGCTCAACAGAGTGAGCCAAGAGATGAAATATGAAAGGTATAATATACAAGGCAACAGAAGAAAGATGAACACTAGAAGAAAATCTTCAGTTTTTGCTATTTGTATAATTTGACCAAAAGGTTTCATTGGGCAGTCAAAACATAGTTTTATTATAAAGTCTAAACTTTAGAACTACTATTATGAGCCATCTACAGGGCCTTGAAGGGATACCTGCTATGTTCCTTCCCCATTCTATACTTACAAAAATTGATTTAAACAATTTGGCTTATCAGGGCTACCATACATTTCTTGCTCATTGCTGAACATCAAACTTTATTTCCCTGGCAGCTCATAAAATTATTAAAGGAGCCAATCATATCTTCTGTGAGAAACATGAAGTTCTTTATTTTAATGATGCAATGAAGTTTGCCATCCATAGCCTCTTCCCTGTATTCCTGAGGACAAAAAAATGCATGTTCATACTAGCATAACCAACATAACCCAGAAAGGCAAGATTAACTGCCTTTCTACTCCCTTTGCCCCTGAAGCTGGCAAACAAATTGACTGTCTAGAATATTTGAGTAGGAGACTGAAAAGCATTTCCAAGTTAGGAGTCCTACAGGGCACATTTTATCCTCCTCCTAAGTACAGAGTATATTTGACTTAGAAATTATTTTTCTGGAGCTGGCAATTTTATGTCCATTCATTTCTAATATTATCTATCATGGCAGGGAAAGCTCATAAATAGGATGGTTAAGAGATTTGAAAAACAACATTTCTTCCAAGTCTGCAAGTTGTCAGCATCAACCTAAACATAGTATTTTATGTGAAAACACAAGTCAAGATAGGAGGAAATCATGGAATGATACATTTATGGGACAAATACTAAACTCATCCTACAAATGCTAAAATGTGCTTTTCAGGAGTAAATTCAATGAAATAGTTGCCTTATGCCACGGGAATAATTCCAAGAATTACATTGCAAGTGATTAGACTTGAGAAAATCTTCAAAAGGAAGCATATTTGAAGATTAAAAATCTGGTAACTTTGAAACTGGAGAGACGGCTCAGAGGTGAAAACTGCTCCTGCAGAACTCAGCTTTGGTTATTAGCATTCACATGGCGGGTCATGATCAACCCCAACCCCAGTTCTACAGTGGCACTTCAAATATAATATGCAAATACATACATGCAGGCAAACCATTCATAACAGAAAATAAATTAATCTCTAAAAATTTTGGAAAGGATAAAGCTATAAACATCCCCAGATTACTGGAAATTTTATTTCTGTGTCCAATGTAGGGCAATAGGGCTCACCTCCTCTTACAGAATCTTATGAAATTAATTCTTAATCTCAGATGTACTGTCTGCATTTCATCCTATTTGTAAAATAAAATATAAATATGTTTTGGAGTCTGGAGAGTTGATTCAGTCAGTACAGTCTGTGATTTGCAATAAGGAGGACCTGAGTTGAATCCTCAGCACCAAATCTGGGTGCATTGGCATATGTTGTGTAGCTCCATCATTGGCAAAAGGAGACAGATGAATCCCTTTAGCTCATTTTTCATCCTGTCTAGCTGGATCCATGAGTTCCACATTCAGTGAGAGACTACCTCAAAAATAAGTTTTATAAGGACTTAGGAAGACAGTCTGTGTCAACTTTTGTACTCTATGTGCATGAATACATGTGTATTTATATATTCATAAAGCAAAAAAATACATACATGTGTACAGAGCGCCCATACACAATATTTATCTTAAGTCATATATATCTTGGTGGCCTTACAACCACTAAAACTGAGAAAAGGAAGCATAATCTTCCACCTCTTTGTTTGGTTTGGTTTGAAGAAATCATGTTGTTTAGGAATAGAAACCCAAATTATATAACTAGATTGTTTAGTATTACCTAGCAGGGTAGAAAAGAGAAGATAACTTTCATCTTCAGTCAGACTCCGTGCAGTGCATTATTGCTGTCACTGACACGGAAGAGAAATTCTAACATTACCTTTTCAAAGGGAAAAAAATATGATCTAGTTTTATAGTGAGAAAAGCTTAAACAAATTAGCTGTAAGTATTACCTTTACATGTGCCATTTCAGAGTTTTCTTTTTCAAGTTGCTGAATTTGAACATCTTGGGAGTGTATAAAGACAAAAGTAATTTCTGATTCTTTCTCGGTGCTGTTGACTTAACAGGGTAATACTTTGTTGTTGCTTTGAAATAATTATCATAGAAAAGGTTTTGTAAAGAAGGCATTCTTATCTCAGGGGACTTTCCTGGTTGGCATTGGTCTGTATAGCATCTTGCATTAGCCAGATGCTCAGCAGAGCTCATGTATTAACAGGCTTTCAAGTTCTTCATGCCTACAGACATTTGCTATAATTGTTTTATTAGTAGATACAGGTATAATTTTGTACTCAGAAAAATTCACATCAAAATTCAAGAACTATACCTGTCATTTGAGAAGGTTGGCTGGCTCACCGTTTTGTTCTATTTTTTGCTATTGTTATTTGGTATGGATAAACAGAGACATTATCATAAATCAGGCACCCTGGCTTATAAAAAGGCATCTGCATTCTTCCTTTCTTTTTTTTTTTTCATTTGAAAGATGACTTTATAGGTTGAGATGTCGAATGTATTTTGGTAGGTATTCAAGTGAAATCTATCTGTTTTCTTTCTGTCTATACCAGAATCATAAAGTTGAATATCACATTAAGGTCTGCATTAGTTATTCAGGTGATATGATTTTTTTACACCAAAAATCCCTGGAGCATTAAATCTTTACTGTGTTCATCTTAGTAACTGAAAAAGGAACTTTGTACTGTTTGCTTGAAAATGAAAACTGCTGGGAACTGAAGGAGAGGAGATGCATGTAGTTCTTTGTCCTTAGTCTCAGCTTGTGGGGCACACAATTCTACCACGAAGAATGAGTTCTGTGGGATTTTTATTCCTTTATTATAGAAAATAGAAGTTTGAACTTGGGGATATTTTCCCCTTTTTTATGACATTGTAATGTTCTGGACAGATAAATTCTAAACTCTAAGGAGCACTCTAAAACCTTTGAAACATAAAGACTGAAAGTAACAATAAGTTACAAACAAAAGGAGCTTTTACAATCTACAGTGGGAAGGTAGTCCATCACATTACCTTTCAAATTTCTCTTCAAAGCAGGAAAACCTTCCAACTCTGAGTATACTGTTAATAAATTATAGCTTCAATTCCCCCCGGCAATTTATTGAACTGTAGTCTACCTTCTGTTATTTCCAAAAGACTTCGAGAACCTCTAAGCCCAATTGTCACATGCTCTTGGAAATCAGTGGAAAGGAAATAAATAGGGGAGAGACTGTAATACAGACATATATGTAAGAACTAAATATAAGCATTAACCACGGACATAAAAATGTATTTCACAAGTGGATGTTGCCCAAATGAACACATTAGCAATAGAAAACTGAGCAAACTGCACAGACAAAGCTGATGGAATATTTTTGTCTTTTGTTATATTGCTGATTGGTATTTAAGTATATTCTACGTTTGTCTTTAGACATAAAGAATAATCAGAGAGAGAATAAACATTTACTTTTCTGTTGGGTAAGATAAAATATTTTCTTAACACTTAGAAAGAGTTCATTATTGAATATCACTTTGTGGTAATATTAGAAATATTTATAAAGTATCTTTGGTGGCAGACTTGTGTTTAGGTTAAATATAAATGATAATGGTACAATCCAGGCAACCAAGGAGTTCAAAATGAATGCCTTTGGAGATAAGTTTTCTAAATGGTTTATTAAAAATATAAAATATTCTTTTGGAATGGTCAAATTTAACATAATCAGGTTTATACTAAAAGAATTATATTGGCCTTAGTCTTTAAGAGTCCAGGAATAGAAGATAAATGAGTTAAAATTCATTACAGTCTCCACTTACAAGAATTAGCAACATAGCACCAAACAGTGTAGAGCAGACAGGGTCAGTGCATATATTTAGTATGAATTTGAGTATATATGTATTTTGATTGCAAAGGGAATCAGTTAGGGGTGTTAAGGAAAGAAGGGGTCAATATTAGGTAAACAACTAGTTGAATGGAGACACCCCAATTGGAGTTGGAGGCCATTCAGTAAGAATGGATATTGGGGAAAAAACAAGTATATAGATTTAGACAGGCGTATTACAAGATGCCAATTAGATTGCCTAGAAAATATGAGGACTGTAAAGGTATTTGAAACTCACCCATAAGAAGATATTTGAAGGTATGGTTCTAAATTAAAACAAATAGGGTAGAAGAAACATAAAAAGTTAAGGAGAGTTTTCTTCTTTATTGCTCTTATTTTATTTTTTGTTTCCAAACCAAAACTCTCAACCAGAGCAAATTGATGGTAGGACTTTGCTTATGACTAAACACTGTCATGAGAATTTTCATTACCATCTTGAATATTGTTTTTGACATTATTTAGCAATAAATTTCTAATTAATTTATTATCTCAGGCTTGTCATTGGTGTATATGTGGGGAGTATCTCAGGGATGCCGTGTGTGTGTGTGTATGTGTGAGGGGATATCTCAAGCATGCCATGGCACTCATGTGGCAGTTGGAGGCAGCTCCCAGTTGTCACTCTTCTTAGCATGGGTTCTAGAGCTAACACTTGGGTCATCAATCTTTGCAGCAGGCACCTTTCCGAGTTGAGCCATCTCACTGGCCTTGTTGTTTATTCCTGCTGTTTCTGTCTTCGAATTTTCATAACATGTTTTTGGTTCTCTTAACTTAATGAAATATTTTTAACACGAAATCAAATACTTAAAACAGAAAAATATCTATTTCTTGCTCGGGAAATGTCTCCCTTGCCGAATTCAGATATTTAATGGTTTACAAGCTTTGAAATATAGGCAAGTAGCCTTTCTGATACACCAACATGTTGAAGAAATTCACACACATTTTATATTGTGGCATATGGTATTTCTCTCAAACAAGATTTAGTTTCAGGTCTGTATCAATGATTTCACAGACAATGGGTCACTAGACAATAGTTGCTAGTTCTCCATGCTACTTGTTATGGAGGAATGAGAAGCTAAGGATTACAAATCACAATGTCAACAACTACTTCCTAATGAACGCAAAGTAGTTTTCTCATAAGTAATTACCAGACTTTGTGCTTTCTCAGGCTCCACATTAAGAAATATATTTTAAGCAAAATCAGATTTTGCATTTTCCCACAGAGATGTCATATAGCAATTTGGCTTCCATATCTACTATGTCAAGAGAAATTTCTATGGGTATTTTACCATGTCTCATGAAAAGGTTTAACCTCTGCATTGTCTTTCCTATCATGATATATATTTTGTGTATTGAACTTCTATATTCTAGCAACTGGAACTCATGGTAAACATTCCCCTGGTTCTCTACAGTTGTTTAGTTGATGCTGCAGAATCTTCTAAGTAATAACTTTTTACTGTTTCTAAGTATCCCGAGAATCAAGGGTTTTTGAAGTTTGGAGAGCTTCTTTCTGTTATTTGGATCTGAAATGTTACCTACAGAATCACATTTGAACATTGATCCACAGTTGCTAGTGTTGCTTTGTAAGGTAGTTTGGGAGTCAGAGCCTTGGATAAAAGACGTGCGCCCCTCAGAACAGGCTTTGAGATTTTATACTCTAGGCCCTCTTACTGTTAACCTCCTGCTTCCTGGTTTGCCAAGATAAAGGATAGAAAGAATTACAGAATTACATTCCTGTTGCCAACAAGGAACCACCAATTATCAACTTGTTCCATGTTCCATGAGAACAAGGAAAGTAGCAAAAATGCTTGTCTAGGTGATACTTTTTTCATAATCATGACGGAGTGTTATAGAACTAAACTGAATAATCCCAAATCACAGGTTGATAAGTACTCAACCAGGATCGAGAACTGAATCTTATTCTTTGAGCTGAGGTTACAACAGAATAAGTTTTTGGGAACTTGATAAATGTATAAGTGATCTATACATTCTATGGTAGATTGTGATAAGGATCCAAACAACTAGGTATTCTAGTCTCATAAATATTCTCTTGAGCACCAGATGGAAATATTGACTCACTATTAACAAACTAAATATATCAAATGTATGAAATGTCACTTCAAAGTCTGTGTTTGTAAAGATTATTAATTATACCTCACTAGTAGTCTCCTTATTGTTTTCCCGGTGGGAATATTTTGATTAAGAAAACTCCCTTGATAGAACCAATGTGGTGGGGAAGTTTGGGTAGTAGGGGGTCAGAAGCTAGCAAATCATAGGGATATTTAGTTTTTTAACCTGTGGATGGTATGGAATGCTGCAAATAACTGTGGCCTGGCAACACAATCCTTCATTCACTGAAATTGAAAATATGATGGTTTATGCTCCGCCAGCATCTTCTTTCCATGTATGAGGAAACCTGAAAGAGAGGTCCAAGAAAAGTTGTGCTGGACTGCTGTCACACACGAACATTTGAAGGGACTACTTATGAATTAATGCATAGCAAATGCAGGACCCATACTGTGTTTTGGCGTTCTTTCTCTCCTACTGCTGGCATTAGTTTGTATTGTGGTTTCACATCTACAAAACTTGATGCTAGAGTTTCTAACTGCTTCTCATCATACCTCTCAGATTTTGCCACCAGAGAATTACTGACACTCTACCTTTGACTGATCTAAGAATTCTAAAGGACTGACCTTAATCTGACTATTTCCAGTTGCCTTCTATTAAACTACATGTAGACTATGAACTTCCTAGAGACAAGGGTCTTTCATGAGGGTGTGAAGTTGTTTCTTTCACACACACACACACAGACACACAGACACACACACACACACACACACACACACACACACACACACCACACTGGCCCACTTTAGTTTTGTTTTGTAAACTGTCTAGCAATAGTTTCCTGTTACCTTGATTCACTTTTCCTCAGATATGCACTCTAAGCCTGTTGACTAGTAGTTTCTGCAGTCATTAGGTCGCAAAGAAATCACACAGAGGTCTACATTAGTTATAAACTGATTGGTCCATTAGCTCAGGCTTCTTATTAACATTTATAACTTATATTAGCCCATTATTCTTGACTATGTTAGCCACGTGACTGAGTATCTTATTCACCAAGGCAGTCACATCTTGTTTCTTCTGTGACTGGGTCAGGACTGCAGAGGAATGGGTTTTCCTTTTCCCAAAATTTTCCTGCTCTCACTGACGCACCTCTACTTCCTGTCTGGTTGTCCCATCTACACTTCCTGTCTGGCTACTGGCCAGTCAGTATTTATATAAAATATAATTGACAGAACACAGACCATTGTCCCATACCATAAGCCTTGCTTTGTTCTTCTAGCCTGTTTAGATCTCTCCACCTTGCCTTAGTTACTCTGACTGATCATTGATATCTTATCTCATTCCACTATTTTTTCTCATAAGAACAATTGAATCATTAAAGAATTGTTCCCACACAAGTCTATATCAACATTTAATTCCTTTACTACTTCCAAAAAATTCAAATAATATTTGAAGATATCTTGAAATTAGTATTTTTGTGTGCATACCTATTCTGTGTTACTTTCCATTATATTCAGCTACATCAACCTAGTCTCTTTTAATGCACTTTATAAATGAGAAGTTTGCTAAAACATACAAATACCTATTGGCTAATGTTAAGTAATACTGGATGGCACATTGTATATGCTGTTCAGAATATTATTCTTTTTTTTTCTGGTCAAGGCTATTTGAGACACCTGCATCAGCTATCATTAGTATGTGATAGAAACTTGATAAAGAAACAATATTTCTGAAGTAAATTTTCCATGAAACCCATGTAAATAGTCATTTTACGATACAGTTCATTTTTAATAACATAAAGATAGAGCAAAAGCACTGGAATATCATTTCCAATTCATTTACAAGGACAAAGATGATGGATTTAGTTGTAGATAGTGTCTTAGTAACTTTTCTATTGCATAATAAGAAACTGTGACTGATATTACTTAATGAAGAAATAATTTACTTTGTATTTATAGTTTCAAATTATAGTTCATGAAAATTGTGCTGTGTAACACAACAACAGGTATATAGGCATGTATGGTATGAAACAGTTATAGAGAGCTTATATCTTGACACAGAAGCATGAGATAGAGAGAGTTAACTGGGAATGACAGAAGTCTTTTGAAACTTCAGAGCCTGCACCCAGTAACATACCCTCTCCAACAATGCCACATCTTCTAGTCTTTCCCAAATGGTTCCACTGACTGCAGATCAAATATTTAAATATACTAAATATTTAAATAAATATTTAAATAGCTTATAAAAGGCTATTCTCATCCAAACCACCACAGGTAGTTGTTGTGCGGCAATGGTGTTATACCCTGTAAAGATTTGTTACTTGTATTTTAATAAAATGCAAATTGGCCAGTAGCCAGGAAGGAAGTAAAGATGGGGTGACAAGAACAGTAGAATTCAGGGAAGAGGAAAACCTCAGTCTGCAGTTACCACCCAGTTGCAGAGGAAGCAAGATGAGAATGCCTCACTGATGAAAGATACCAATCCATTTGTCTAACACACACAAGAATTATGGGCTAGTATAAGTTATGAGTTAATAAGAAGCCTGAGCTAATAGGCCAACCAGTTTATTATTAATGTAGACCCTGTGTGTTTCTTTGGGACTGAATGGCTGTGGGACTGGGCAGGAAAGAAACCTCTGTCAACAGGTAGTGAGCTTCAAAAGAACTTAGAGGCATATAAGCATAATAAAGAAGGGATGAATGCACGTTAGGTTTCTTATATACTTAAGTATGATTTGGGATAATTACTTAAATGATCTTGTATAGAAAATAATTTGAAACTATGGAAGAGGATGAGGAAAATGTAAAAAAAAATAAGGAAAAACTATGTAGAAGTCACTTTAAATGCCTGATTTAGTTTTCTCCCATGAGCTCTGCACTTCACACTCTCACTTTCAGGATTTAGCAGGAAATAACTTTAGCCACTAAGCCATCTGTCTGACCCTGAAACTCTAATGAAAATATTTCTGTGAATTAAGAATGAAGGAAATCCAAACACCCAAGTGATTTGAGGAGAGAATGGAAAATAAAGAACTTAATCCATGCACGCAGAAAACATCAGAAGTAACTGTGGATCAATTTGTTGGCACCACTTTTTGTTTTTTTGGTTTGATTTATGGAAGCTTTTTCCCAAGGAAGAAGGTTTGAACATTTTGTTAAATTTCTCTATGTTTGAAGCAAATTCAAGCTTTGATAAATATTCTCAAAATTTTTTTCTTTCTTTGAATATAATGTTCTTTGTTTCATAACATCTTGCTTTCTCAATTCTTTGAGATATACTGAAATTAATACGTATCACTTGGGACAGACACTAAATTGAATTCAGAATCTAGAAAGATGTTCTAAACTCACCTTATGTTGAGCTAGCTGTGTCCTTCTCAAGAAGTTTCTTACATGGAAAATAAGCAGATATTATAAATGCTCTAAGCATCCTTCATTGTGAACAAATTCCTTGTGAAGATTTTAAGCCTTCATCTTACTTGCAGTCAGTTTGAATCATCTGCATATTTCAAATTCTAAAATAAAGCATAAATAATCATTGTCCTAGTATAGCAACATGCTGCTTTTTTGTCCTGGCTGTCCAGAACCAAAATACAGAAACTGTATTAATTAAAACACTGCTTAGTCTATTAGCCATAGAATTTTATTGGCAAGCTCTTAAATCTTAATTTAACCCATCTCTATTAATCTGTTTATCGTCATGTGACTGTGACTTTCTGGATAAAGTTATGTCTATCTGTCTCCAGAGGAACTACATGGATTCTCTCTGACTCTTCCCTTCTTTCTCCCGGCATTCAGTTTAGTTTTCCCCACCTAGCTCTGTTCCCCTATACCTCTGCTATAAGCCCGAAGCAGGTCTTTTATTTATTAATGATAATCACAGCACACAGAAGGGACTTCCACATCAGTCCTAGTGAGTTTCATGATTTAACTGTTAGAAATATATTTATTTAGAATTGGTCTTCACAGAAAATGACTTGTAGTTTGGTGCTAATCTATATATAGCTGGAGACTGCTTATTCATTTCCCAGCCTCCCAGACCTGAAATAATCACACAGAAACTCTATTATTACAACACTGCTTAGCCTATTATCACATGCTTCATATTGGTTAGCTCTCATACCTTAATTTAACCCATTTCTATTAATTGGTGCATTGCCACATGGTTTTGGCCTACTGGTAAATTTCCCTCCAGCATCCAGTGTCTGTCTTTTGCAGCAGCTAAATGGCTTCTCTTTCACTCAACCAACTCTCTTCTCCTCTATCTGTTTGTAATTATTACCTTGCATTGTTCTATACTGCAATGATGTGGGATTCTCCTCTTTATGCTGGGAATACTATTGGTTAATAAAGATACTGGCTTGGCCTGATAGGGTAGAGTAGAGCTAGGTGGAGAAAACTGAAACAAATGCTGGGAGAAAGATGGCAGAGTCAGTAAAAGCCATGTAGACCCATCAGAGACAGATGCCAGAACTTTACCTGGTAAGCCAGAGCCTCATGGCAATACACAGATTAGTGGAGATGGGTTAATTTAAGATATGAGTTAATCAGAATTATGCTTATACTATTTACTGGCCAAACAGTATTGCCAATAATAAGGTTTCTGTGTGATTATTTTAGGAGTCTGTGTGACCAGGAAAAAGAGCAGTGGCCTCCTACTAAACTGCAATAGGCCCAAAGCAGCTTCTTTATTAACCAATGGTAGTCACATCATTCAGAAGGGAATCCCACATCAATGACTGACTACCAGATATTTAGATTTAATATTTTTCAAATAAGTGGGCTTTTTATTCAGATAAGCATGATAGTTAGTGAATTAATTAACACAAAACCATCTAAAAGCATATTGCTTTCTTAAATAGACCATTTTATATACCAATAATACTACAGAAACTACCACTGTAACTTCCATTTAAGAAAAATCACTAAGATATACTAATATTCAACTGAGACTTTGTCTTTAATTATGAGTTGTATAGTGAGAATGACACTTCTGTGATGAATATAGACAGAGAAAGTCTTCTGCAGAGATCACAGTTTGACTTTGTTTTACAAGCTATAATTTGCATTCTCCAACATATCAAAAATAAATACATTGGTATAAGGAAAACAGTATATTAACTGTCTGATATCAACAGAGTTCTCCAAATTATAGGTTTGTGATTTTTTTAACTTGTGTCTTGCATTAGCAAAGAAATAGCAATCACATTCATGAAGGTCCTCTTCTACCATATCATCTGTAGTTTTCAAGAGACAAAAATAAAGCCAGAGATATCTGCATCCACAATATGTTACTTAACTAAAAGGTGTTTTTCCATGGACTTAGTGACATTGCTTAAATACTACATTATAGTAGCAAACATACTTATTAAATAATAAACATGTATAGAAAGCTGCCCATATGAAATATGTTAAAGATAATGCAAACAAAATCCACAAAAATTTTTTTCTACCAGAGTCATGTGGAAACATCTTGAAAGCTTTGTGTGCCCATGATACATCAGGGTTATTATAATTGAAGAAGTTACATTGAAAAAGATAAAACACACTTGTGGGATATTTAGACATACTTCTTAATTTTAGCTACACTGAAGAAAATAAAAAAAATCATTTTAATACATTCTTTAGGACCATAGCACACATACACAGATCTAAGCCAGGCCTGGTACATAATCTGACTTTTCATTTGGTCATAGCATGCAAGTAAGTATTCACAGTGAAGATTCAACTAAGTCTTACATCCCACTTCACAAAATAAATGTAGGCAGAGTCCCTTGGGTTCTACTCAGTAGGCCTGGAAAATATTAAAACCTCTGATAATGACATGGATTTCATGGAGTATAACTGAAAAGTGGTCACTGTTTGTCAATAGATGTTAGTCTTTCTTGAAGTGGGTTTTGTTTAGTTCTGTCCAGATTAGTGTACATGGCATTCTAAAGACATGTTGTGTAGGCCATGGGATCCCATGTTATCTTTGAGGGCTGATACTTTTTTGTTCTTTCAAATTTTACTCAGCATAGTTACTGCTACTAAAGCATGAACACTTTGACGGAAAATCTTAGGGTATTGTGGGATGTAATTTACATATTAAAGTATATTTTGTTTTTCTCAGTATCAGTGTTTTCACTGAAGAAAAGCTTTAATGTGTAAGAATTACCTTTTTCTAAAAATCCAAACTTCAGATATTTGAGCCTCTTTCCACAGAAAGTAGAAGAATGTATTTTCTGCACTAAATCACCCAATCCAAGCTTTGATTAAACATTTTATATTCTCTACATAATTGATATTGGGAGCAAAATATTAGACATAAAGGTACAATATGGTATATGTTATATGGTTTACCTTAATATATATATATATATATATATATATATATATATATTAGAAATCATATATACATATATGTATAAGAATAGTATCAATATTTTATTTCACCAGAAATTATATAATTAACACCATTCACCAAATCAATAAAGACAGAATTTAGAAGATTGAAAACTGAAACTTGATATTTCATGCGTATATGTTCTCATCATGGAGCTGAAATCTTTTAAAAGAAGCTCTTCCACTAAGCAAGCATATAACCCAGAAGTATCACCTATAAATCAGGAAATGGGCTTATATCAAAACCAAGTGTGGCACTCTGAGGTTGAACTTCTCAGTATATAGCTCTATGTTAAATAAATATCTGTGGTTTATAATTTACCTAGTCTGTGGTACTTTGTCATAGCAGAAAAATTTGCATAGGGATATATGAAAGTAAATATATAACTATAAATATGTACATAATTATTGTCTATAGCTTTCTTAAAACAGAGGTGTAGATTCAGTTCCTATTTTGGTTCTTATTGGATATTTTCTTAAGTTTCTTATATTATGTACATTTTCATTGTTTAATGTATGAAACTGCAATGATATTTTACAGTCTGTAATTATTAAGTGAGAAAAAGATGTAAAAGTGTTGATATCATTCTTAGGGCATGTCTCTTTATAACCATTATTAATTGGTAAATGAGATTTCATTTTGGCCTTTATCGGAGCAATAACTGAGGAGAATCATTATAATAGAAAGTTATTACATTACAGAAATAAGGTCTAACAAGAACAGCCTGAGCCATTGGATCATGAAAATTCCTTATATTTTCCAAGAGCAAAATGACAACATTTGTTTGAGGGTATTTTATATGGCCATCTTCCATATATTGATGGGGAGAAGATTTTCTGAAAGGAATAGCATTTGATTCACCTCCATGATGTAAGTCTTGCAAGGGGATTGAGGAGGAGTATGCAGAGGAGCAGAGAGTATATTAATATTTCATGGAGCACACAACATGGTGAAGACTGTTTTCTAAATTGAAAAGATTTATGATATTTCTATAAAGGGGAATGAGAGGATGTTATAAAAGATCTACTATATTAGCACCTAGTTTCCAGCAATGTTGTATTAGGCAGAAACAGCGGGCTGTGTCCCGCCCAGCTCCCGGCCACAGGTCCACATGGCTATACCCGGAATACACAAATTACACACAAACTGAATTCATTTTAATACTACCTGGCCCATTAGTTTTAACCTCTTATACATATTAGTCTAACCCATATTTAAATATCTGTGTATCACCACGAGGTGGTGACTTATTGGAAGATTCTAACCTGCATCCATCTGGACCAGAGGATCACTCTCACTTCCTTCTCTCCCACCACCTTCCGTTCTGTCTACTCCGCCCACCTAAGGGCTGTGTCCTACTCTACAGGCCAGGCAGAGTCTTTATTTAACCAATGAGAGTGACCCAAATACAGAAGAACCCTCCTACACCACAACAATTTAAACACATTCTCACGTGCAAATATTTAGCATGACTAATAAAAACCTAGAGACTGATATTGGGGTCAGACAGAAAGGTCAGGAAAGCAAAGCAGCCAACTTCATTTACTCAGTGGTATAAACTGTCCTTAATAACCAATTCCTGGACTCCAAACCATGGAACTACTATTGCATAATCACTCAAGAAAAAGCGTTTACCCTTTAGATCTCTTACCCCTATGAAACCTTCAGACTGAAAAAAGAATGAATTCCTGTCCATCCCGCATTATATTCCTCTCTAGTGCTGGTAGTAAAGGCATGCACCAGCACTGCCAGGCCTCTATGCCCAACTAGTGTGGCTGCTGGGATTAAAGGTGTGTGGTACCTCACTTGGATGACTGAGTAGTGTGGCTAGCTTTGCACTCTGACCTTCAGGCAATCTTTGTTTATTAGATCATAAACAAAATACCACTATACAAATACATCTATCTTTGAATAGAATTTAAAGTGTTTTCATTGTTTTCTTCCTATATCATTGATATTTGTGTGTGTGTATGACCAAGTACTTGAACTCTCCAGTCACACTCCCCCCAGCACACACACAAGACCAAATGTCCCAAGAGTAGCTATCTATAAGCAGACATTTCCTGTCCTGACTGTCCAGTTCCAAATAACTGACTCAGAGGTTGAATACGAATGGTAAATGATCAGCCAAGCCCTCAGGCTTGTTACTAGCTAACTTTTACATTTAAATTAACCCATATTTATATTTATGCTTTGCCAAGTGGCTCATGGATTGTTAACTTATTTTTTTTTTCATGTTCTGCTTTCCTGGAGGCTGGCTGGCATCTCCTGATTCTGCCTTCCTTCTTCCCATCATTCTCAGTTTGGCTTTCTCATCTAACTTCTTGCCCAGTCTAATTTAGCCTGCCAGCTTTTTTTAACTCATGAGTGTAATACCTATTCAGAGTATATGGGATTTTTCCACAATAGCCATCTTTTATTTCTAGAGTCCCCACCTTATTGCTTGTGGCAATAGAAGTATTGATCTGTAGATTAAGACTGTGTGCTGTTTCAGTTCTTTTACTGGTGGTATGACACAAACTTCATTTTTAATGCCAGATTGCCCACTTTTAGTAAATATTTTTTTGATTTTATGTATTACCTGCAGGTATGTCAATTGAGGGTACAAAAGTCCTTTGAACAGACAACTGTGAGGTGCTTATGGGTGCTTGGACTTGCACCTAGGTCTGTTGGAACAGCAGTCAGTGCTCTTAACTGTTGAGATATTCCTCCAGTCCCACAAACTTCTTGTTTAAAGGATTTCCTACATAATCTATTCAGGGCAGGAAGCTAACATACTATGGATAAGAAAACAAACAACTCACATGGTCTCCAATTGTATGTTTCTAGGTCCTTCTACAATGATCTCATTGTCCTTTGTTTATTTATTATTTATTTATTTATTTATTTATTTATTTATTTATTTATTTATGCTTTAAAATAATCTAGATAACTCCTGCTTCCTTCTTTACTCAGTGTTATAAACTTTCTTTAATAACCAATTCCTGGACTTCAAACCAAGGAACTGCTATTGCAAAATCACCTAAGAGAAAGTGTTTACGGTTCAGCATATTAGCATTACATCACTGTGACTAAATGATTGCAATAGCAATCAAGACAGAAGACAAGAGTGAAGGACTTACATTCTCACATTTTCTAGTTCATGATTGCTTAGCTTTGTTGCTTTGACCTTGTGAAAACATAGTAGACCATGGTAAGAGCATGTTACCAAGGAGGGCTTGTTCATCTAATGACAATCCAGAAAACAAACAAACAAATTCAATTATGTAGGTTTGAAGCAATGGAAAAAGAAACACAGTGCAGCTCCCAGAGGGAGCCAGTACCTCCCAATAACAGAACACTCAAGCATTTAATCACTGGACTTTGGGGAGTCATTTCTAAATGAAAATATCCATTCTCTGAATCCTAAAAGTTTAAGTCATCCTCTTAATAACAAAAAGACTTTACTCTACATCGAGAATTCTCTTAAAACCTTGAGTAACTGTTTATTGTTCAGAAATACCTTCTGAGACCAAAGTGAGACTCGGCTGTGAGTCACTGTTAAAAATAATCATGACCATCTGAGACAGCACAAAGATAAACATTCACAATTAAAAAGGAAGAATAAGACAGTAATCAGTATAAATGAGTGCAGCAAAATTAGTGAACTAGACCACTCTGTGGGTAGAAAACCTGTTTATTGGGGGAAAAACTTCTCAGCTGTCCCCTGAGACTAAAGAACAGCAGTTCTACAGGAAAACACACAGATATTATATGCTAGTCAGCAGCGGGTGTGGGGTGCTGCTAGGCTGTGTAGTAATGAGAGCCAGGCTGCATCCTGCCACCTGGCTCCCCGTGTCTGGCTAGCTTATACCCGAAATAATTACATAGAAACTCTATTCATTGAAATACTGTCTGGCCTATTAGCTCTAGCCTCTTATTGGCTAACTCTCACATATTTGTTTAACCCATTTTTAATAATCTGTGTGTCACCATGAGTCGTGGCTTATTGGGAAAGATTCAGCATGTTTGACCTGGCAGCTTTATGGTGGGTGGCTCTCCCTCACTCTGTCTTTTCTCTCCCAGAATTCCGTTCTGTCTACTCCCCCCATCTAAGGGCTGTCCTATCAAAAGGCCAAGGCTGTCTCTTTATTCAATGAAAGCAACAGAAATACAGAAGGAACTCTTACATCAATTCCCCTTTTCTGTTTAAACAAAAAAGAAAGGCTTTCATTTTAACATAGTAAAATTACATATAACAAAACAGTTATCAAGCAAGAATTACACTTACAATATTTATAATTATTTTATCTTTAATCATAATTAAGGAAAACTATAATTATAACTATCCATTTTTAGCTCCTTCAAAGACTCCAGAAGGATAAAATAGTACCTAAGTAAACAAAAAGTAAGAAATTTCCAAAACTCTAGAAGTGATAGAAACATCTCGCTGCCTGGATAGTCACCCAAAGTTCTTTTGTACCGTTGGGCATCCATCTTTAGCCTACAGGCCCATAGTATCCAGCATACTTTTTCATGAAGCAGGAAATTTTAAAGGCAGTTTTAGTCACTTTTGTTTGTATCCTGTAAAATGTCTCGTAGACTCTTTTATGAATCAAGAACCCTGAAGGATCATCTCACCTTTAGCAGTCCTTTTTCTGTGGGTTCTTTGCGTCCATTTAAGCAGTCCAGGCAAGAGCAGTTTCTTCCCCAAATGGCTAACCAATTCTATAAGGAGCCTCTTTGATGTTCATCTTCCTCAGGAATTAGCTTGGTGCTGTGAGGAGCAGATGTGTCTCATTGTCATGAAAATTCCCAACTTATTAAAATATTTTAAATGTTATGTTCTGAGTCTTTGAAAGATATGAAGAATGTCTATCTGAAATATATTTATGCACATCTAGAAAATCTAACTAACATGACTACAAACTTAACTATTATAGAGATTATCTATTAACCTATATTTTTAATTATATATTACATTTTTAAATGAGCTACATAACCAAATACCTTAATCAAGATCAGAAATACACACACATATAATAAAATTAACCTTAAACTTGTATCAATAAATCAAGATTTATACCAATGCAAATTATTCATATCTGTATCAGGATGTTTGGATTCATTGGGAGCTACATGCAGTTTGTCCCCATGAGTTACTGTAGAGGACAGAAAAGGGAAGTAGTGGCTTTCCTGACACATAGAAGTCACATTGCAAGGTTTAGAAGGAATGCTGAAATTAGGTTTCTGCTTCCTTGACAATAAACCTTCTGTTTACCTGGTAAGAATCTGAACTTGGTTGGTCATGGGCTGCCATCTTAGGACATTGTAAGCAGTATTTGTAGCCTCAGTGGATGGGAGAACAGATAGGGGGAGTGTGTGTCCTTAAAGAGACAGGACAGACCATTACAGTATTGTCATTTGGTAATGCACTATGAGTCCTAACAGTGTGGAGAAAACTACCGAAGCAGAACTGAACCCAGAAATCCAATAATAAATTTTCTAGGATCCAGGGAACATGAGGATGCATTCAGTGGCAAAAGCTTCGTGAAATCCTGCCCCAGTAACCTTGCTTTAAAATGGCCTTATTCACTACCTATAGCTTCTAGTTGCCTGTGTTTTTAATCATGTCAGCTATAACATCCTGACATCTTTTTTTTTTCTTCAAATTCAGCCTCACTTTTACAACTTTTCATATCACTCTTCCAGGAGCCGATAGTTGGGTCTCTAAAACACAATACTTATTCTTCAAGGATTACTTTTGAAAGCTTGTGTAAACTCCCATGTCTCCCAGACTTCAGCCTTTTCCATGCCTGAAGAACTGGTATCCTATAGCAGAAATTTTCATGCCACTTGTATGAGTTGTAAAGAGCCTGCTGGAATCATGGCTGCATCAGCTTCTGAGTGTCTTTACAGATGAATGTAGATAACAAGTTCTAGAAAAACATATCTCAAGGATGTTACTTTGGAGTGGCATGCCCTGCGGCTTTCTTATCAAATGAAAGTACTTGAAATGAAGTTAAAGTTCTGTACCTAAGAGCTTGCAAAGGAAAACAACCTGCTGAGGCCAGAGATGACCTCAAGCTATCTTTCTTCTTGTCCTGGGATATAAGTATCTGATTTCTTTAATGGAGCTAATCTACAGCAACTGCCAATTTGGTCTTCTTCTCACCAAACACCAGCTTCCCAATATTTTCAGTTCTGAACTTTGTTGCTCCTTGCTATCCACTGGTTGTGAAACATTATCCCATAAATTACATAGGTGTTGAAAGATTAGTTCCCCAATTGGTTGATCCAATTCTTGAAATCTCATGAGGGCTCTGACTGTAGAAATGGCTTAATATAATGATTGAACCATAAAAATATAATCTCAATATAGGAAGGTAGGACTAGTTAGAAGAAGGCAGCTCCTAAGACATTCATTTAACTTATGTCTTTCCCATAACCTCTACCTCCTATTCTCTGCTTCACAGCTGCCATGAGGAATGATCCTTTGATTCAACTCAAGTCAAAAGGAAGGGGACAAACACACTCCTTATTCTTAATGTATATTTGATTCAAAGTAGCCAAGAGAGCCGATGGTTTCCTTTGACTACTGTTCTGTCTTGAAATTTCTACTGAGAGATTAGTTACATTGTAACTTTTAGTATCCACCCAGAAAGTATTATGGCAAAAAAATAATGTAAGTTTTTTGTTAGAGTATAGCATACATGACCTCTATTCCAATTTCTAATAAAGCTTTAATTTCTAAGTGTGGTGGTTTGAATGAAAATGGCCCCCATAGGCTCATAGGAAGCAGCACTATTTGAAAGAATTAGGACTCTTTGGTCTTGATGGAGGAACTACATCATTGGAGGTGGGATTTGAGGTTTCAAAGGCTGAATTCAGGCCTAATGTCTCTTCCTGCTGCCTACTGATTTGGATATAAAACTCTACCCCTCCAGCACCATGACTGCTGGAGTGTAGCCACGTTCTCCATCAAGATAACAATAGACTAACCTGCTGAATGCAAGCAAACCTCACTTAAATGCATTTTTTTATCAGAGTTGCAGTGGTCATCGTGTCCCTTTACAGCAATAGAACATTAACTGAGACATCATGAGAAGCTGAGCAAGCATAACTCTGGATTTTCACATTTCTGCCACAAACCAATCTTCCAACTACACATCAGAACTGACTCATAAACACTATTTACAGATGTCTAAGTTTTTGCACCCTATTGAAAAGTTTTTATGACCCAACAAACCTTTCCACTGACACAATGACCTGAATGAGACCATATCAAACCGAATTGGAAAAAAACCCAAGTTTAATGGGTACCAGCACTCCCAGGTGGCCTTCCTGCCCACCAGGGATGGAGAATGGGAAGTATAACCAAAAAAACCACAGAGAGGAAAAAGGAAGACCGAAAGACCATGGAGAGAGGAAAGGAAGATGGGGAAAACTGCATGTTCATTCTTTGTGGATCAGTTTAAATTTACTGTGGGAGTGGTCTTGAGCCTCTCTGGGGAGGGGTCACTGTGTTTTCAGAGGTGGAGTCTGGACTGAAGCAACTCCCAGAGGAGGGGGCTTGGGATGGAACTTTGGACTCAAACATTCCAGACTCCTTGTATACAAGGATGCCAGAGGCTGAACCCAAATATTCCAGACTCTTTGGGTATAAGGATCTTAGTGGTTGACGTGACGCTTCCAACCAAACATCCCAGACACTTTGGGTACAGGGGTGTTGACTTAAGTCTGGCTACTTCCTATGGGCATGGGGCAATGTGGGAGAGAAGAGAGTTGAGAGTTGGTGGACTCACACTCAGCAGGAGGTGTGGCTGGAGAGGCAACTGGTTTACTGTCATCCTGGAGACCATGGACATTGATTCCTTGAGGGAGATGAAAAGGCAGGTGGCTAGGAGAAAAAAATAGATTGTTATTATCAGTCCTATGAATGGGGCCAGTCATGGGAAGGGTCATTAACTGCCAGAAAGAATGGGACAGAGATGTGCCCTGGTTGTAGAGGAGAGGTTCGGGTGAATAAGTGAGACACTAGATTTTAGTTGGTAGGTGTCTCTTTGAGCCAGGAGAGGTAGTATCCATGATGAATGTAGTTTTAGAAGCTGGTGCAGGTGTTGGCATTGTCTAGAAGGCCCTCTGTAAGTTGGAAGTTAGTCTTGGCTCAGACAGCAGGAATGACCTGTAAAATATGTTGGAAAATTGGTGGGTTTAAAAATAGGCTCTGAAGAATGTTAGTTTTAACAGACCTGATACCATAGGTATCTGTACAACTGGAACAGATTTACATCTTGGTGTCATAGCAAAAGACTATGGCTTTAGGTTAAAAGGCATGAACATTTTAGGAGACAAAGGAAATTGAAAACTTTGGACCTCTGAATATATATATATATATATATGAAACCTGTTAATCCTGGAATATAAGTCTGTGAAATAGGTACACATGTTGTGTTTTTTTTTTGCCAGTATTTTAAGTCATCAAGTGCCTTTGGAGAGATCTAAGAAGGATAAATGAGCGTTAAAAAAGACAGCTTTTAGCTACACAGGCAGTCCCAAGTCTTTCCATAGTCTTTGGCAAAAATCAGTTTTAGAAAGCAGTACTTGCCATTAGCTGCTGTGTCTAGGAGGCCTGTAGATATTTCTGTCTGGGTAGGATTTAGTCTACCTGTCATGGCAGGATAAGATTATCAATCCCCTGATGTAATGTCCAGAAAGCTGATGAGATAAAAGGCCGTTTTTGCTGTGTATGGCCATATTCAAAGGCAAAGTCTTCTGCAACAATGTATCTTCTTGGAGGAACTATAGGATGCTGCAGGAGCTGGCATGTCTCTCTGTCATAAGAAGCTCTTTTTTTAAATGGCATACTCCTAGATCTGCAAAGGCCCTTGAGAGTCAGGGTACTATTACCTGTCAGGTATATATATATAGACATATACTTTAAATTTAGACATACAGTTTGCCCAATCAGTTACAGCTTACCAATGTTAGTAGAGGCAAGAAGATTAGAAGGAATATTTTAGTAAGTCAAAGAATATTGTAGGTGGAATGCCTTCTTAGTGGGGGACAATTCTGGATTCTGTCACTCATGTTTTAAATAAATGCTGATTGGCCAGGCAGGAAGTATAGGTGGGAAAATCAGACAGGAAGTAGAGATGAGAACAGGAGAATTCTGGGAAGCAGGAAGCTCCCTTGGCATTCCTGCACAGATCACCAAAGAGGTAACATGTGACAAGGAAGGTACCTACCGAGCCATGTGGCTAACATAGATAAGAACAATGGGTTAATATAAGTTACAAGAGCTAGTAAGAAGCATGAGCTAATGTGTCAATCAGTTTATAATCTTATGGAGACCTCTGTGTGATTTTCTTCAGTGCTTGCTGGCTGTGGGGTACCAGGCAGGACAGAAACCCCAACAAGCAGGACCCTCATGTTACACCTTGGGAGGTTCAGCCCACATGGGTACTCTTACCAAAGATGGCATTTAAAAAATGGTGGTCACTCACATGTTTGTAATTTTTTTAGAGTTGTTGTAATCTGAGTTACAGTTTTACAGATTTTAAAACAAGCACACACACACAGACAGACATAAAACAAGCATACTATGGAAACAAATATACATGTACACATAGACAAGCACAATATGGCCAAATTATTTTAACAGACAACCTGTGTCAGCTGATCAACTTAAATCCTGGTGTAGGCTGCTGAATTCAGCCAGGGAAGCACAAAGGTGGTCCCATACAGGACCAGATTAGCAGATGCTATAAGGAAAAACAAAAATAAAAGGAAGGAAAACCTATACAGCTAGAGTGGAAGGACAAGGGAAAACGATCCATTATAGAGAGAGTCCCAGCATGGCCAGATTAATGACAGTAGTGCAGACAATCAATAAACAGCTAGAGAATGGGAGAGGGAGGTTGGGGAGGGGAGCAGGAGCACAGTATCCAGAAACCATGGGCTTATGAGGGCTTATTTGTTTTACATTGGCAAAATTTTAGGCATTAAGGGATCTAAGGTGTTAGATAGCCCCAATTAAAAAGATTTTTGTAAAAACCAGCCTGAGGTCATTAGAGGATCTGAATTTGAATTGGAATTGGCCATCTTGCAAATCTATGCCAAGACTTGGGACTCAAAGCCTAGCACAATGCCCTCACTGTGATAGACTTCTGAGTCAAAACCAAAGATGGGTGGGAAATTCCTTGGAAGGACATCGCTTGCTGAAGGAACCCCACAGGGGCAAGGCAGGTCCTTGTCTGGTAAAATCAGGTTGGGCACCCGGCATGGCCCATGACTTCAACAGATGGCCCAACAAATGTATGAGGCCCTGGGCCCTAGGGGCAATGACTTGGAAAAGGGGAACTTAACCAGATAAAGCCAATCTTAGCCTGGCAGAGATCAGGTGCAGGCGAAAAGGGTGTTTTCCAACACGTAGACCTGGGAGGGACAGTGAGAAAAAAATCAGCCCCCTTTGTGGAACCTCCAAGTCAAAAGTTTTTACGTCCCAATAAACCTCTCTGCTGATGAAATAATCCAAACCAAACCAAATTGAATTAGAAAAAGCCTAGGTTTAATGGGCACCAGTGTTTCCAGGTGGCCTTTCAGGTCCCCCAGGGATGGAGATGGGAAGGAAGACCGGAAAACCGGGAAGATGATGTGTTTGTTCTCTGGTGGACAGTTTAAATACCCTGTGGGAGTAGTCTTGATCCTCCCTGGGGAGGGGTCACCATTTGGCAAGCTTTCTTGGAGATGGATTCTGGACTGAGGCAACTCCCAGAAAAGGGGGCTTGGGATGAAACTTTCCACCCAAACATTTTAGACTCCTTGGACACATGGATGCCAGGGCCTGGGTTGAAACCTAGATCCAAACACCTATGCCTATAAATGTTTCCAAAATCTTCCTACAAAACCAACTCAGAATTTCCCCTTATCAGTTCAGGTATAATCAGAGCGGAAAGCATATTGATCTCTACCAATTTTCTGCATTTTAATTTTATTGTGATAAATATGTGAGATTATTAGTTTAAAGGGAAAAATAGATTTCTCTTTTGTTCTTTGTTTAGAAGTTTTGGACCAAGGTCACTTGGCATAAAGTTGGTTTAGATCTACAACCATAAAGTACATTATTCTAGGAGTACATAATGAGGGAAAATCTATTTACTGCCTAATGACTGGGAAATGAAATAAGAGAGGCATGAATCAACAAGATTCTAATATCTCCTAGGAAGGCATGAGTTAAGACCCATGTGTGACCCTTACAATTTTATAATTTTCCTATGGCTCCACAGGCTGAGAATCAAACTTTTAACCAATGAGTCTGTGGGAGACACTTTCTGTATTTGTTACTATTGTCATTTTTGTGATCAAGTATTTAACATAAGGCCAATAATGGGATAAGAATTTAATTATACTTATTATTTGAGGGAAAATAGTCAATTACAATGATGGACCAGCTCCTGTCATTAGTAGCTGAATTACAAAATACCTTGTTCACATCTTAGCAAATCAGAAAACAGAGAGCTTGGTTCAAAATCAGAGTTGGGCTAGCACTCATGAGACCTACCCTCAACATCATACCTCCTTAACTCAGCTTGATAGCCTAAAGGTTTCACGGTGTCCACCAAATAGTGCCACAAGTTGGGCAACAATGTTCACAAACCCATCTGAGGGGCACCCTTAACATTTAAACCATCACACTGCCAAAATTTTGGCTTATTACTTTCTTATAGTCCAAAATGTGTTAGTCTAGTTTCAATTATCTCTATATTACTAGAATATCAATACTGTTCAAAGGACCAAGTCAAAAGTTTTTTCTGAGATTCTTGGAAACTTCTTAACTGTGAGTCACTGTAGAATATAAAAAGGAAAACAAGTTTTAAACTTTTCAATGCCCAATGATACTCTACGTGGTATATTGAAGATATAGTAAAGAAATAATAATAATACCAGTAGAGAAAACACCAAATCCTGAGTTCTGTGTCAGTCACCCTAGGCTTCATTGGGTTCAGGTAGCCTCACCCCTGTAGGTCTTCTGGCCTGCATACTTGAACAGGCCTTAATTAGTAGCTGAAGCTTTCCCAAGCCGATGCCCCTCATCTCTCCCATTTCTAATATCCTGGGACCTTCCATCAGTTGGGATTAACTTTCATATTTTCATGGAAAGCCTACTCAGGAGTTATCTGCAAGTTATGTGACCCTGCATTGCCTGTCCACCATAGTCCCTAGATGCAAGCCTTTGTGAATCTTACAGTCTACATAGCACTAAAAACATTCACTGTATGGACAAGTTTTCCTCCAGTTCTAGATGGAGCCCAGCATCCTTACACAACAGCCTTAGTGACTTCTGAGCAATTCCTCACTGCACTGAGAAAGTGTTAATCCAGATGATTTGGTTTGCTTTGGTGGGGAAGGGGGGTATTTCTCTTTTTATGTTTTTTTTCTTTTAAAGAGTACATGTTTACATGTGACAGCCTTTTATGAGTGGGGTTTTGTCCTCAAGGCCCCTTTCCTATTGTGCCAGCGAAAAATATGAGATTTCCTCAACTATGCAAGTCTCTTCCACAATCAAAGCAGCTTTGTCTGTAGCCACTTTGACCACACATTTAAATTTACTCAGGTTTCTTTATGAATGAAACAGAATGTTTTGGTATCATGCTTCACATTCTGTTTCCTCTCACTATAAACCTTGATAAATCTAGTAAACAATGACCATATGAAAGCCCAAATTCTTATGCCATCTTAAATCTTTGTTAAAAAAACAAGTCCATTATTTTTTAAATTCAGATCCACTCAAATTTTATATATGCCAGTAGACTAGTTTATCTAGTTTATTATCATAATGCAATAAAATGATCTCCAAACAAATCCCACCAAAGAGTCATTATTTCTTCCTGAAGCCTTAGGAGTGTTTATTGTCCACATTTCTATCAATATTTGAGTCACCCACATTCCCATCAGAATCACCCACAAAGCTCTCATTCTCCTTACAACGCTGTATATCTCCTCTGATTCGCAACTCCAATTTTTCTTTCTGCAAACCAGTTTCAAATCACGTTACAAAGTTATAAATCACGTGTTCTAGTTCATTACCACAACTTCCATAATTCAGTCCTGATTTACTATATTTGATATTCTTCTCATAGCCATGATCAAATCCTTGACAAGTAGTAACCAAAAGTAAAGGGATTTATTTGACTCATAGTTTGAGATGACTTAGTCCCCTGTAGTAAGTAGGTAGTCATGGCAGCAAGATGACTTCTAGCAACAATAATATAAGCATAAGGTTGCTTACTCACACTCAGGAGATTGAGAAATAGAGTATAGATCAAAACCAGAAACGGGTATACCCATGATTTATATTTACCAGCAACCTACTTCCTCCCACTGTAAAAGGAATATACCCTAACACACCACCTGCTTGCTTAGAATCAAGTGTCCAAAATATGAAACTATGAGAGATATTTCTAACTCACATCTGGTTCAACCACATGCTAAATAGTTCAGAGTGTCATGTGATTCTATAGGACGAAGTCTTCTTAGATGATATAGTAGATGATAGTAGAGAACTAATAGATTATAAACTATTCTACTTTCTGTTATATATTTTTTATAAATGAAGTCCATTTTAGGGTCAATTTCATATTGGCCTTTGCTAAGCAAAATGAAGTCAATTGAGATATCTGATATACATGTCTTTGTTTAGTTAGTTTTCTAGATAAATCCAATTACTAGGATTTTAGGTGATTGGAATTCTATAATTGACAAATTTTATGCTTCAGAGTATGTTAGTTTCCTTGTGTTCCTGAAATTCTATATGATTTGAAATTTAATCTTGTAGGTAATGAAAGTGGAGTACAACTTCAGAACATCCATATTAGTTGCTTGTAATTCATTGTCTTTAATAGACTTAGGCAGGAAATAGACACACACACACACACACACACACACACACACACATATATATATATATATATATCATACCTTCTGAAACTTCTTAATGAAAATTTTGCTTCTAAGTGAGACAGTAATTCTAAGGGAAAGAAGATATGGTACGCAATTCTGTTTATAGCTCTACAAAATGAAACAAATAACATATCTAATAATAATTCAGAGACTAAAAACAGAGGAATACACCTTTACTAAGATATGGTCAAAAAAAATGAGAGCCATATCATGACTTGATTATTTCCCAGCTTTGTAGAGACATCAGTGAAATGGTATGCCGGCTAGAGAAAGATTTTCTTAGAATATGTGAAGAATGTGGATAATGAAGACATGGCTTAGGAGTCAAGTGTTCGCACTGCTTTTGCAAAATAGAAGCGTTTGTTACTAAGAATTCAAGATGAATGACTCATAAGTGCCTGTAACTCTAGTTCCATGGGATCTAACATCCTCTTTTGGTGTTTACATCCAATGCACATAAGTACACAGAACCCTACACAGATGCACACACATATACATAACTAAAAATAAAAGTAAATTTTATCTAAAGAAAATATAAAAAATTATACTGTACAATTTGTTAAAATTAGCAATAACTCTTTATTTGTATTTAATCAAAATTCTTGGCTCTGATAATACTTTTGTTAGTTTGATAGGAAATTTTTAGTGACTCTTAAGTCTTTATTATTAAAATAGAAATTCTGTTTATACCTTTCAGTAAAGACTTTACCCTGCCAAGTAGTCAGTGAAAAGCAGGACATTTTGAAAAATCAAATAAATGGATGTGTTTCTTATCTCTCTTGTGGAAAGATTTCCACAAGCTTTATCCAGTATTTAGAGGGAGAGAATTCTGTTCCCACCATGTATGAATGTTTGTAGGAGAGGGTTGAATAACCTGCAGCATAATTTAAGTCTCGCGAGAGTTATGTCTAAAGCTGGACATGGTGACTTTGTTGTATTTGGCCATGTTAAGTTCATGTTTCCAATGATGCAGCACATACTTGATGGATGATAAGAAAACATGTGATATCAAGCAAATCAAGCCTGCTCTAGTTAAACACAAATAAGGAGAAGCAGAGCATCAGTAGCAGCTTGTGCAGTCTTGGTCAAAGCAGCTTACATTGTTCTATTTTCAGTCAAAATAAAAACCTGACTAATGTCTCCTTTTGTTGGGGCTGGGGCAAGTTTCCACTAGTAAGATAATGTTTCTTTCTAAAAATTAGGTGAATTGCTAATGATTAGAATGATTTTTGTCATCTTTTTTTCCTTTTGACATTATGAAGGAAAGCTTGTCAGATGGTGAGATCGTAAATAAAGGAATCCCACACTAGCAATGAATAAGGTATAATAAGGTTTTTTTTTTTATTGGTAAAAGAAAAATTTACATTTAGTCCCCTTGTTCCCGGCCCTCCCGCTCCCCCACTACCCCACCACCCTCCCCCTGCTTCCTTAAGATGGGGCAGGATACCCTGCCCTATGGGAAGCCCAAGGCCCTCCCCCCT
>JAQHUG010000321.1:1741422-1761083 GCA_028555095.1 Dicrostonyx torquatus
TTATCATAAAAATAAAATGGAGATATGGTCTAGGTTCTCTGAGGTTGCAGAAATATATTCATGTAAAACCGGTTAAGACTGACACTGTCAAATTTTGGTTCATAGTCCTACATACTGCCATGATTAAAACAACATTATAGAAGATTTTGGGAACACTTGAAATCAAATATAGTAACTGTATGGATTATCCATATCACTTACAGTCTGCCATGGATCGGACTACCAACAAATACATTTTCATTAATTTTAATAAATAGTCTACTTAATTTCAGTCTTAGAATACAATATAATTTTGTTGCATTAACTGCAGTTGAATCAAGAACGACTTTGTCTGGAGGACCTAATTGAGCAAGCAATTTATAAGTGCCAGCACACATTAGCAACTGTTTTTTTTTACATGAAAAGGCATACATTCTGAGATATTATAAATTATTAGGCTCAAAATATTTTATTATTGATGAGCAAATCAAAGTCAGTTGAATTTTTTTCAAAATAATTGAAAGCACCATCTTCATATAATAATGTGGACATAAAATGGAAGTAAATTGGTTCTGAATTTTATTTGCTCAATAAAATGATGCATGCATGTTTATAAATACTAATATATATGTATAGACACTCTCTGCCACATTTTTATTACCTTTACTTTTACACAAATATAAAATAACAAATGACATCATATCAGCATGTAATGTAATTTGGAGTCCTTCAGCATATTCAAGTAATTGATGACAATATAAAAGTGATTAATATGATAAATGATTGCATAATAAATCCTAGATGAAATACATCTATTTTTATAACTAAGAAAGGTAAAATAGGTATTTCAATAAGTTGTAGACTAATTATATATATATATGTATTATATATAGTGTCATCATTCATAGCTATCACATTTAGTGACAAAACTGAGAATGTTTTTATGCTGTTTGTGATAAAAAAAATCTTTGAGCACAAAATGAAATCAAGCTCATGCCCTCTGCAGCACAGTAAAACATGCATTAAATACAAGTGCATCAACACAGCTGCTCACTGGCATTGTGACTAGGGTTGCAGCAGTTTGGACGAAATAGTAACTGTCTTGGATCTTTGCCCAAAACTTGAACTGAAACGACCCACTTCCAGTGGCTCCAAACCTTAAAGGAAATTTATGCAGCTTGTTTAACTCTTTTACTTCCCTCTCATTTCACAAAGAAAGACTGTGGAACATGTATGATTTGATTAATTTAAGTAGAAAGAGTTGAAAAAATTAATAACGGAATATATAACTATTAAAGGACACATACACCAAATACTGAGAACCCATATTTCTAATCCAAACTTGATTAAAAATAGGTTCTCTTCTAAGTAAACTTACCTTGGCATCCTTGTTTTTTTTATTTTGACTAAATATACAAAGTCTTTAGTTTATCAATAAAATAAAAATTTATATTTGATTTCAGCATTGTTTTTAAGAATCTTGATAGCACTAGGTATTTTGTAGCATGCCACTCTATAGGTGGTTTACCTCCTGTTTCTGTGATCATGATAGTGTAGCTAGAGGCTTCTTTCCTGCCTGCCTGTTGAATTTTAATATTAATTACAAACTGTTTGGCCTTTTGGTTCAGGCTTTTTATCAACTAGCTCTTACAAATTAATTTAACACATTTCGGTGAATATATATTTTGCCATGAGGCTTGTGACTTGTTACCTCACATTTTGCTTCTCTGGTGGCTGCTAGTGTCTCCCCCACTCTGCCCCTTTTCTTCCTGTATCTCTGTTTGGATTTCCCACCCAGCACTATTCTGCCTGGCTATTAGTCAAATCAACTTCCTTATTAATGAATGGGAATAAAACATATTCACAGCATACAGAGAGAAATCCCACATCATGACAGTACTGTTAAGGAGTGCATGTCGAATAACCTGAGTGAATATGTAGTCCATCCTGTAACTGGGCTAAAGCAAAGACATGAATACTAATGAAATGGGGTATATTTCAAGGTTTCTCATTATTGACAGAGAGTGGATTGTCAAAAGTAGGTTTCTCGTAGTTGTATAATCCTGAGACATCCTAACTCCTCAAACATCTTTACATTCATATTAAAGTAAAGCTCCTAACTGTCTCAGTGTCATTTGCTGTACAATCTTAATTTCTCTAGTAAAAAGCAGACTGAAAACACAGAACACCACCCTTTGTATTTGGGTTAGGAGAACAGTGGCATCTAGAAGAGACTGAAGACAGTAGAATAAGGAATAGGTTTATCAAAGATAAGGTAAGAAAGGAGGGAGGTTACAGAAGATACCTACAGAAATGAATAAAAAAAAAGAGGTAATAGAAAAGACAAGAGAAAAAAAAATGGGACTGCTGATGAAAACAGTATGGTGAAAAAAAGTAAGAATCATAAGAAGCTAAAGATAAGGGAGGGAAAGTAAAGGGGGGAGTTGTCTCTCCTAGCTGCTTTTATCCTGCTGAAGGCTTAAGACTCTCTCCCAATTCTCTGGGCTTGGGCTTCTGAATCAAATCTTCCCACAGAGCTCTGCAGGTGCAGCAGACACAGAGGCACTGCCTGAGATGTCAAACTAAATGTCTACTGCATTGCAACCAGACGTGTGGATCCACCTGGTTTCTTCTTCCATTCTCATTTTGCTGGATTTAGTTGGCATTTACCTACTACTTAAAGAATCTAATCCATAAACTGTGTGACTTCTGGCGTAAAAACCACATTACTTTTGAAATACCAGGAAACAAAGTCTTGAGAATCTGTTTCTGTTGATTTCTGCACCTTTAAAGATTGGAGCAAAGGTTACTAGCGTCTTTGGCTAACTGATCTTTGATTACAGAATGATATTGCAATTAAAGGGAAGTATTTCCCACAAATTTAAGAGACAGCAATGTAGATTATGCCTTTAGTCCCAATATTTGTGAGGCTGAAGTAGAAAGATTGAAGCAAGTGCAAGGCTACCTTGGGATATGTGAGAATTTATCTCCTAATAATAAAACAAAAACTTAATTTTTCCAATTTTTTTTAGTTAGACTTCTAAAGAAAGTACACATCAGGCTTTTATCTCATTTCCCTTGAGAGGTGAAGGGTGATTTTTACATTTCATCCTGTAACAAAGGACATTCATGTCCTTTCTCTTTATCTCTCTTTTCTGAGAAGAGGGACAAATGTGCCAGCTACTCGGTATAACTTCTAAGATGAATAATTTCAGCGTTCCACTGTAGCATGGACCAGGTGTTTATCACACAACCCTTCAATAGGATTAATGCTAAGACTTCTGTTTGAATAAGCAATCTATATAGTCATATGGAAAATTGCATATAAATATGTAAATATAGATATTAAAACTTTTAAAGCTATTCTGTTGCTTGATCAATAGATACTAGTTCAGGCTGACCTTGAATTTTCAATTCTCTTTTGTCTTCCAGATAACTGAGATTGTAACTATATCCTAAATTTCATGGCTTCACAGTTTAGAAGGAAACATTTCACCTCTTCTCTTAGCTTTTGTTATTCTTGGAGTCCTGCAGACCCAGACCCATACTAAGTTTATATTTTCCTCCTCAAATCTTATTACTTTGACTTCTCCTCATTTATTTTTTACTCCTTCATCATATCAATCCTAAAAACCTCTCATACAGACTTACGTATCTTTATGTTATGAGCAATGATGGAAGACACCTTAAGAATTTTAACTATTGCTGAGAAATCAGTCACTTATTCCAATGATTTGCTTTTTTTCTTTTTTATAGAGGGAGGTAGATCCCCAGGACCGAAGTAAACTTCTATGTGGGTGCCGGGAGCTGAAATCAGGTCCTCTGCAACATGAGCCAATATTTTCAACTCCCTTTAGTCCTCCACCCTTTAAAAAAATTATTTTTTTATGCATACAGTGAGTGTTCTGCCTGCATATCAGAGGAAGGCACCTAATCTCATTATAGATGGTTGTGAGCCACCATGTGGTTGCTGGGAATTAACGCAGGACCTCTGGAAAAACAGCTAGTGCTTTTAACCACTGAGCCATCTCTCCAGTCCCAATGTCTCCCTTTTTAAGGCTCTGTGATTCATCTAACTTTTCTAACTGGTTTTTCCTCTTTACTTTCTACAATTGCGATTTTAGAACTTCACCTTCTTTATCAACTGCTCATTCTTATTAATCCACCTCTGGTCATGTGTTGAATTTGCAAACTCAGTGTGAGGATGTCAGAGGCGGTGTCTTTGGGAAGTGCTTAGACTTAGATCATATCGTGAGAAAAAATTGGGTTTATTGTTTTTAAACAGAAAAACTCCCAGACTCTCACTTCCTTCTGAATCCACTAGGTGACAGGCATCAGTGATCAAGAAGGAAAGCTTTCTCATTAGAAAGCAGGCCATTTAACACTTGGTGGTAGACTTTGGCCTTGAGAATCTGTGTTTCATGGTACAGAAACCCAACATGACTCCTATTATAGCACAGTCTCCTCTTCTCGAAAAAAAAAATCATCTGGAGAAGCTCTGAGCATCCTCTCTCTATTACTACAATGAGGTCTTAAATATGTATACATCTAGAAAAGAGAAACCCATAATTCTTCTTCAGCTTCCTCATCTAAATCGATCATGATTTGTTTCGTCATATCTCCCCAAACAACTTCAGCCCCATACAACTTTACTCTTGCATAATATTAGTGACCTATAAAACAAAACTAAGTTATTCAGGATGCATTTCAAAATGGTTGGAATAAAAGACCAAACTATTACTTAAATTTTACATTTTTATAGTTTATTTGCTGTTAACAAATAACAAATGCTTAATCTCCTTTGAAGAAATATGCTATATTTATCTATTCAAAATATATAGTTCATGCTGAATAAATTTAATCAAAATATTTATTTGTGCTTTTAAACTCTTGATTATTTTATGTTGAGCCTGGAGACTTGTTTATATGTTGTTGTCGTCTTGATGCTAATTACATTTTGAAAACAGTTGCTAGTTTACTGTGTTCCTGATTAACTTACTAGAAGTCGCTATTAAGTAGCAATTTGACAGTTGATAACGCTTCAAATATTTGGTGGAATAATACAAGATCTATGATAGCCAACTTTTGTGCTACAAAACATGAATGTGAAGATAAATAAATTTGGAAATCTAAAAAAATTAAAATTGACAGCATTTATTCTAGGCTATTGTTCTAATAAAGAACAAATATACTGTAATGGTTTTAGATTCAATAATAGACATGCAATGATATTAGTTAGCTATTCAAAGATCTTTGCATTGATAAGGACAAAACTTGTCTGACTTTTAGATGTATCTGGAGCTGAATTTGAAAGTAAAATCTAGAAAAACAAATGTTTCATAAAAAGAAAAAAAGGTATTCTGAATATTAAAAGAAGGAAGAGACTGTGAAGCTTATTAAAGTGTTCTAGAGGAAAGAGATTATATGCACACATATATCTCTTTCACTCTCTCTCACCCCTCCATCTCTATCTATCTATCTCTCTCTCTATCTATCTATCTATCACTACTTCCTGCTTTATTTCTGCATTTTTGATGTAATGTGAACAACTGGCTTCCACTCCTTTCTGCCATGACTTCCTCACCTTGATGGATGGTAACATCTCTCCAACCTCAGGGCAAAACAAGCACCTCTTCCATTCTTCAACGTTTTTGTTATGGCCAGGAGATACTTTAAGAATCAAGATGATGGATTATGATGGAGTGGAAGAAGGAGAAGATTCATTTGCCTGCCCAGGATTGCTTGCCCTGGGCAGACAGGAGAAAATAAGCGTTGCCAGGCACCTTATGGTTGGTGCTGGCTGGTCAGGCACTATTATGGTGAGCAAATATATGGTGGGGTATGGGAGAGACAGAGAGAGAATGGTTCATGTCCAGTGAAGAGAGACAGATTTGAAGAGGTGAAGGTCGGTGAGAAGACTGCTGAGGTGAGTGGCCTGCTTGCCATCTGGGGCCATGATGATATTTGGGCCTGGGCTGCTGCCATGACTCATGTCTGGGTTCATGGACAGTGGTGCTGCAGCCCTAACATCTCTTACCACCAAAGTCAAAGTATAGGACTGCTTTCAGTAGGCTCTGTGCCTCACTGGCTACACCACTAGAGAGAATTGGTCCTGACTCTCACTGCAGCATTCTGGAGAGGAGGTCCTACACCTGCAGCCTGGCCAGCACAACAGAGCTGATCCTGTTTGTGAGGTGGGGAGATGGAGGAAACATGCAGAATCGCCCTGAGGGCATGAAACGGGGAGAACTGGTCCCTCCCACCTTGTCTGGCATGTGATGGCAAGGGTTAAAAAAAAAAAAAAAAAAAAAAAAGACTGACCCAGCCCCTTACCAGCTACAGTACTCCCAGGTCACACACCTAGTATGGGCAGAACAGCAGAACTGACCTTGTTGGCAGGGCCACGGGTGAGCTGGCCCCAAAACAGTGAGCAAGGGAGATCTCAAAGACAGATGCCCTGCCCCATTTCAGGTCCTTGCCTCCTGTGGCAGGTGGGAGGGCTGGCCCAGAGATCATGAGACTGAGAGTTGTTCCTGACCTTCACTAGCTGCAGTCCCTGAACCCCACCTGTGGAACACAGTAGAGCTGACCCTGTTGACAGAGAGCAAAGGGGACACAGGTGAGCCAGTTCTCAGGGCCTGAGAGTGGCAGAGTTAGGCTCACCCAGGCCCAGAACCAGGGCTATGAGTTTGCCCACCCTAATGTCTACCCTATGCTCTGCTGGAGCATTTGAAGGAATTGGTTTTGCAGATCCAAAGCTACAGGATCTCCATGACTTAGGGCAACAACAGAGTATCCAGCAAGAGCCCAGTGAGGGCCCAGTGTCCATAATGTAGCAGGAATCAGAGGCCACAAACCAGATCGATGACTTTAGAATGAACACTTGAAAGAAAAGATGTATGGAGTAAAGGCTACAGGTGTGATTACTCACTGTGTCACACCACAGCTTCCACAGAGATTTTTATCTTTCTTTATTCTCTTTTCACTTTCATTTTATTTTATTTTACTTTTGGTGGGTGGGGTAGCAAGGGCAGGGAGATGAATGGACAAATGGTACAAAGGATAAAGAGATGAATGGAATTGAGATGTGTGTTGTGAAAGTCACAACGAATAAATAAAATGTTAAAATTAAAAAAAAAAGGAATAGAGGTGTGGGAAAGGTGGTTTAGGAGTAAAGAACTCTGCCTGCTCTTTTAGAGGTCTAAGTTCCATTCCCAGCGAACACATTGTGGCTTACAATCATCTATAATGAGATCTGGTGCCCTCTTCTGGTGTGCAGGCACACATGCAGCCAGAACACTGTATATGCGATAAATAAATCTTAAAAAAAAAGGAATAGAAAAAAAGGGTGTCAATTTTTATAAAAGACTGTGCAAAAGTACAGAAGAATAAGAAACAATAATGAATTCAAGATGACTTAGAAGTTTATTATAAGGTATATAGATGATATGGAAGCAGAGATTGACTGCCAAGTTTTTACTCATGTGTAGAGTATCCCAGCTTCACAGAAATGTAAATGCTATGATCTGGAAAACGCTGAAGAGTTCCAGGCATTGAAGAACTACTTTTCAGCATAAGAAATATTGGGATGGCATTGTCTTTTCTGGATGTAGATTGTGGTGGAAGGAAGTTTGGATACTGGAGACATTTCTGTGAAGAGAACTTTCAACACCGGTCCTTTCTCATTCTTTCACTATTCTGGCCATAATAAAGTGAGACTTTCTTTCACCACTCTATGCTTCTGCTATGAACTGCTCTCTGACCACAGTCTCAAAAATCAATGGGCCAACTGACAATGGATTGAAATATCCAAACCTCAAGTGAAATAATCCTTTCTTTTAGAAGTTCATTGTCTCAGATATATAGTCTTAGCAATGGAGAGCTAACACAATAAAACATATAGAAGATATACATTTTTAGATTTTTCTAGAAACCCTTTAAATATGAAAAATAGTGAAATTGGTTTTCATTGTCTATCTAATTTATCAAATATCATGAACATGTTATTTTGAGATTAAAATTGATTAACTGTTGTTCTGCTTTTCAAAATTATGTATAATTGTTTAAAGATTATAGTTGAAATTATGTCATTTTTCCCATTCTTCTCTGACTTATTTTAATGAAGTCACTGGAATGAAATCTAGCTTTATAATTGCTGTGCTTATATCTGTCAATACAAGATCCATGCAGAAACACACATAAAACTCATAGATAATAAATCAGTATAAATTTTACATAATGGATAATACAATTTGTTTAAACATGATATTTAAAACAAGAATAAAATTTGGGTTCCCTGAGGTTTTTTTTCTGTTTGTTTGTTTGCTTTGTAGTTTAACCTATTTTATTCTGATTTGTTGTGCTAGTCAGGTACAATATAACAATATGACATGTTCTTTTTAGGCGTGAATAATCATCTATTGTTACTGTATTTCTTACATTAATGTTCAAATGGCATGCTGTAGCATAATGTCAGTGTGATTAAAAGAAACAAAAGCTCCTTCTGCAAATAATTCCTTCATCTGCTTTTTGTGAGAGGCCCAGATAAACATTTTAAATGCTATAAAAATAAAACTCAAATGTTTAAAAATTATTACACAGAAAACCTGAAGTTTTGCTGGTTTAGTATATAAACAGGTTTTCTAGAAAGTGGCTGCTCTGTGTTGCACTTGTAATTTCCTGCAATATTTAAGAGATGGTATGAAATGTTTTACTATCTTGGACAGTTTACAAGCTCAGCCTTGGCTATTATAAATAAACGGATGATGGACTCATGTGTTAGACCATCAAGGAACTAAAAGGAATTCCGGTTTAGGAGACATAACAGAATGTAGAGAAGTAAGTATGATTCGACACTGAAGAGTAAGGGCTGTTAAGAAATTCTAATGTCAAGCCATTGTTTTGCATTATTTTGCTTTTAGAGTTGTGAAGGATTGCCTAAGAAAACAGCATTATTTTATAGTTTTCAAACATGTATTACTAAGTTACATTTAAAAGCACTGAATCCATTCCACTGGTGAATATGGTCAGCAGAGAAAGCAAATTTGAATAATCCCTACCTTCCCTAGGGTATCACTTGAAGACAAAATATTCACTGGGATTTATGTGATTTTTAGCTGGTGCTTCTATACGGCAGCCATGGATTGAATATTCTTTGTTTAGAATTTTGTAAGTTAAATTTTAGTACTAACTTTTCCCACAAACTTCTACATTCAGCCTTGAAAAAAATTATCAATTCCACTTTTTGTGATACTAATAATCTGCTCTTTTCATTTATAGATGCACTTGTGGGAACACACACACACACACACACACACACACACACAATCATAGTGGTTTAAGAGCCGCCAGAAACCATGTTGATGTCTGACATTTGCGCTGCAGCTGGAAGGAACCTTGTTGTACAGGACTGGTCCTGCTGTCAGGAGGCATGTTGATGTACATAATCCAAGGTGCTGTGGGACCATGTTAAAGTCCACAATCCACTCTGCCACAGAAACCATGTGGAAGTCCATGATCTAAGAGCAAGGAGCCTTTTATTTATTTATTTATTTATTTTTGCAGTGGTATGGATCACTGCAAACACATACCTGAGAATGAAAGAAAATGTAGGCTTATGTGACAATGCCCACCCCCACCGCAAAAAAAAAGGAGAGTTCTTAAAAACTGTGATAAGGATGCTGAAGTGCAGCTCTTCATAGCTGATGGTGTCTGGCAAGGATATGGAGAAGTCGTGTAGAAGGTCCTTCTCTCTATGTGTTGCTTTTATTGGTTAATGAATAAAGAACTGCTTTGAGCCTATGGCAGGGAAGAACAGAACTAGGCAGCAGGGAAAGTGACACTGTATGCTGGGATGAAGAAGGGCGGAGTCAGAGAGATGTCATGGAGCCCCACCAGAGACAGACACTGGAACTTTAGCTGGTAAGCCACAGCCATGTGGTGATATAAAGACTAATAAAGACTAATAAATTAATATGAATGAGTTAGCCAATAAGAAGCTAGAGCTAATGGGCCAAGCAGTGATTTAATTAACACGGTTTCTGTGTGGTTATTTTGGTGCTAAGCAGCAGGGAACCAACAAGCAGACTCCTTTCTAGAGAGAAGAACTCAATTTTCTTTAAAGGGCTAGATAATGGGAGTAAGGCCAGGCCCCAGTAAGTAAGAATGTGTGCAATACAAATTACACTTGGTGCCTTTTTTGGGGTGTGTGTGTGCAAGGATGGAAGGGTAGACCTGGGAGGAATGGAAACTGACTCTGACAGGAGTGCATCAAATAATTAATAAACATACGATGGGGAAAAAGAAATGACTTAGGAAAAAGTTTTAATTTTAGCTTTCACAAAGATTTTGTTTGTTTGTTTGTTTTTGTTTTTCAAGACAGGGTTTCGCTGTAGCTCTGGAGCCTGTTTTGAAACTTGCTCTGTAGACCAGGCTGGCTTCGAACTCACGGAGATCTGTCTGCCTCTGCCTCCCAAGTGCTGGGATTAAAGGCTCACACAACCACTGCCTGTCCATGAAGCTTTTTAAAATTAAAATATAAGATAAAAATAAATATTTTTCCCCTGTGCAAATGTTTTCTATGAAACAATATAATGAAAATTTATAATCATTAAGACAAAACTAAGAGAACATTCTGGCATTCAATTTGAATGCACATTCACATTTTACATAATTTCTTAAGGCTTAGGAAATGGCTCAGTGAGTAAGGGTGCTTGCTGCTCAAGCATGAGGATGTGAGTTCAAGTCCTGAGCACCTACATAAAACCGAGGCATGCCAGCCTGTGACTGTAACTCTACTGTTTTAAGTGTAGAGAGGTTGATAAACAGAAGTCACTGGACAGCTCGTCCAGTTAATAGGACGAATTTGAGGTTCACAAGAAAAAGCAAAAGAACAAGAAGCTAAACGATGCCCTTTTCTGAACTCCACATGCTTGTATACAGGTTAGGGCATATGAGCACACGAACACACACATACACACAAAAACACACACACACTAACACTACACACAAACGTATATTATTCATACATCCATTCATAATTTCTTGTCCATTTGTCTCAGTTCTGTTAGGGTTTCTATGGCTATGAAGAGACACCATGCCCAAGGCAACTCTTATAAAAGAAAATATTTAAATGGGATGGCTATCTTAGAGTTCAGAGGTTGCATCCATTATTATCATGGTGGGACACAGCAGTGTTCAGGCATGCATGACACTGAAAGTCTTATTCAGTTTCTATATGTCTGGTAACTTTCTGTGAGACTTCCAGTATGATTCTGGCAGAGTTTAGGTTAGTTCCAGGTAATATTTTATTTATCTGTAGAATCATTTATTAAAATCACTGAAAAAGAGAAATATTTTTAAAAAATCAGAGTAATTACTGCACAGTTGATGACCACCAATATCTTTATATTTTTTACATTCAAACAATTGATAAATGATAATTTATTAAAATTTATAATTGATTGTAAGTTAATTACTTAAAATGCACATAAAATCCTCAGTAAGAATCAAATCCTGATAATAAATACATTCTACTTATTACTGATTAAGCAATTTAATGTTTATGGCTTTACACTATTGATTTCAGTAGGTAAATGGAAAATTTCCTAATATATAAGGCTTATTTATTGTTCTCTTGGTGATTACAAAAGGCATTAGTAGTTATAAATCATGTAATTTTTTATTATCTCAAAATATTCATCTTGTATCTGACAGAGCTATATGATTAGATGTTCATTCAGACAGTTTTAGTCGAGGCTGGAAAGATGGCACAATGGTTAAAAGTACTTGCAGAAAACCTGAGTCTCATTCCTAGGAATCACATGGCAGCTCACAACCTTCTTGCAGCTCCAGTTCCGGAGAAAGCAACATCCTATTCTTGTTTCCGCAGGCACCAGGCTGGTGCATGGCAAACATACACACATGCATGGATAACACTCACATGAAACAAATACATCTAAGAACAGTGAAGAAACAAATGGTATTTATTGATTCAGGTATGATGATGCATACTTCCTAGTAGACACTAAGCAGAATGGGGAAAGGGATTCTGAAGCAGCGGATGATAAGCTGGAGTCTGGCTCAGGAGGCATAGTGTAGACAACAACAGCAATGAAAGTGTGTACCGATACATAAAATTTCCAAGCATATTCCAGGAGCTGAATGTAGATGTAAAGTAAGAGTCAAGGATTCTGTTGTAGTTTGTGTTCAATAATTAATAAGAACATGAATATGTAAACCTGGCATTTCTGATAACAGTTAAGTACTTTGGCTAAAGATAAAGGAGAAAAGGGATTAAGAAATGTGAGCGTGGTGAACAGGGTTGAGGACAGTTATGAAACATGATGACAACAGAAAGCTGAAGTTCAGCAAAGAACACATAGGAAAATAAGTTTTGTATATCTATATTGGAAGACTGTTTCCAGCAGGAAAAGAAGAAAGCAGAAAGATCACACCAGGGGGAATTTGTCTAGTGTGTTCAATAAGTAGCAAGTCATGAACAGAATCAGGGGAAAGCAGAAGGGGATGAGGTCAGGAAAGTAATAAAAAGGAAAATAGATCATGTAGGGACCTCTTGGTCATTGTAAGAACTTGGCTCTTCAAAAAAATAAAACTATAAGCGAGATAGGAAACTGTCTAAGGATTTTGTGAGAAGAGTAACATATGATCTGGATTGTTTTCAAATGGTGGTTCTCTACCTTCCTAATACTGTGACTCTTTAATACAGCTCCTCATGTTGTGGTGACCCCGAACCAGAACATTGAACATTGTCTCATTGCTTCCTCATAACTGTAGTTTTGCTACTGTTATGAATCATAATTATAAATATTTGATATGCCAACTATGTGATATGCACCCCCATGGGGGTTGCAAAGTACAGGTTGTGTACCAGTACTTTAAAATAAATACTCTGGACTGCTGAGAATAGTCAGTAAGAAAGGCAGCAAAGCAGAAGACAAGTTAGGCCAGTAGTCTAGGTGAGCAGATAGTGACATGACTCAGGGTGATGTGGTCATGATGGAGATTTGTGAAATGTTTAGGTTCTAAGGATGCTTGCAGAGGAACACAACACTTTCAGATAGGTTTGGCAATAAAGTGGAACATATTTTCAGCCTCAGTTCCAGTTGCTGTTTATTATAATAACAGAGATTGTAGAAGGTGGAGGCACAGTGGGAGATGAGTATGATATTTGTAAATGGAAATAATGAGTGGGTAATTGGATCAGAAGCAGCATCTGAGTTAGTAACATGTGTGGGCTTTGTCAGCATGAAAATACATGTCAAAACCATAGAAATGAGTCAAAATTTTCAGCCAGTAAGAGAAGACAAGAAGAAGAAGAAGAAAGATGCTAAACCCTAAAATTCTCCAATTTGGCAGTATTAGGGAATAAAGAACATTAAGATCACTGGGAATATGTGATCAGATGGTAAAGAAAAGTTAGGATATTATCAGGATACAAATCCAAAATGTCAAGGAAGTGGGAAGTTACTGTGGGTAGTCAGTTAGTGAATAGGTAAAGATAGCAAGCTGCGTGCAGGAGAAGGAGGGAGGAGAAAGCCCATGAAGAGTAGGGGGGTAAATATGGAGAAGCTTTGCTGTGAATGCAGAGCAGGAAGATGGATCACAGTCAGAGGAGGGTGGTGTCAAGACAAATGTATTTTGAATTCATTGCTTAGAGTAAGTGAGAGATCACAGGGACACAACTGGAAGCAATCGACTAGACACCAGTGATAATACAGCATGAGCATTGCAGGAGCTCTGTCTTTCTGAGAATGAAACAGAAGGGGATGCAGTGCATATGGGGAAGGTGAGCTTTCAACAAAATTCACCTCTAGTAACCAGAAAGAAGGAACACACATAGGCAGGTAGATCAGCTATAGTTGTTAGGTCTTTCTTCTGACTTCTTTGTTCCCTACTCAGAGAAACAGGAGAGAAAGTTCTCAGCTCTGAGTGGTGCTTAGACTGAATTGGACAGCTGGATAGAAAGGGAGAAGAAACGGGTTTCCAGGATCATGGGTATTGATGGCCATAAGGAAATGTATTTTTATTGCTAGGCACTACTGAAGATCACTCATGTAATAAGTGATTACCAGTTTAAAATTTTAAATGAGACAAGTCACGTGACTGGCATGCTCAACTGAGTTCAGGTATTGGAATAATATGGGAGTTGCATTAAGCTACAGGGAGGAGTTTGGAGGACATAGTGAAGAGAAGGGAGATTGTTGGGAGGAGGCTGTTAGTTAATTCTCAGCTACCCAGACTCCTGAAATAATCAATCAGGAACTATATTATGTAAATCACTGCATGGCCAGTCACTTAGGTCTATTGCTAGTTAGCTCTAAAATCTGGGTTAACCCATTTCTACTATTTTATATTTACCACGAGGTTATAGCCTACCAACAAGGTTCCACCTGGTGCCTACATGTGTCTCTTTGACTCTGCCTACTCTCTCTATATGTATCTCTTCCAGCCTGGCTATATTCTGTTAAGTCACTGGCCAAAAGCAGCTTCTTTATTAACAAATAAAAGCAACACATATACAGAAGAACTTCCCAAATAGTTCCCCCTATTCAGTTTAAATAAAAAGGAAGGTTTTAACTGTAACACAGAAAAATTACATAAAACAAAACAGTTATCAAGCAAAAATTAGAGTTACTTTATCTTTTATCATAATTAAGTAAAACTATAATTATCTATTCTTCAACTCCATCAAAAACTCCAGAAGTATATAAAATTACCTAAGTACATAGGAAGTACATTATAAACAACTTCCAAAATTCTAGAATTGACAGACACATATTGCCACCTGGATAGTCACCCAAAGTTCTTTTGTATCATTGAGGCATCCAATATTCAGTCCAGAAGCCAATAGTATCCAGCAGACTTTTCCATGAAACAGGTAATCTGCACTGCCTTATAATGGCAAAGCCCATCAGTTGCTTTCTTTTGTGACCTGCAGAATGTCTGGCAGACTCTTTCATGAAGCAGGAACCCCAAAGGACTGTCTCATCTTTTTTAGGCAACTTTTGTAGTCATTTTTCTGTGGGTCCTGCATGTCTAGTTCATACAACATAACATCAAGCAGTCCAGGCAAGAGCAGTTTCTTGCCTAAATGGCTAACAAACTCCATATGCATCCTCTTCAATGTCTATCTTCCTCTAGAAGTAATTGGTGCTGGCAGGAGCTGATGTATCTCATTGTCATAAAAAGTGTTAAGTTATTAAAACCTTTTAATTGTCATATTCTGAAGGTCTCTGAAAGATTGAAGAATAACTACCTAACTGAAATATATTTGTATGTATGTAGAAAACCTAACTAACATGACTACAAGCTTACTATTATAGATGGTTATATATTATATTTATATATTATAGATGGTTAATATATTATATTTCTTAATTATACATTATTTTTTAAATGAGCTGTATAAACACAATACCTTAATCAAGGGGAGAATTATACATATAATAAAATGACCTTAAGTTTGTGTCAATAGGTGAAGATCCATACCTGGTGTGGCACAATGGTCTGTATTCTGTCAATTATATTTTAAATAAGCACTGAATGGCCAGTAGGCAGGCAGGAAGTATAGGAGGGACAACCACACAGAAAGTAGAGGTGGATCAATGAGAACAAGAGAATTCTGGGAAGAGAAAAGCTTGGTTCACAGCCCTGATCTAGCCACAAAAGAAGCTGGATATAACTGCCTCACTAAATAAGGTACCCAGTCACATGGCTATATTCACATAGACATGAATAATTGGCTATATAAATTATAACAGTTAATAAGAAGCCTGAGCTAATGGGGCAATCAGTTTATAACTAATGGAGACCTCTGTGTGATTTCTTTTGGACTTAAGAGCTGCAGGAAGTGATCAGTACAGAAACCTCAGTAAACACCAATGCAAATCTCTATAGCATATCCCCCTTTAAATGTAAACAAATATTTATAAACAATATTTGAGAATATGGGTATAGTTCTCAAACTGCTTCCTGTTTTTTTGTTTGATGAAATATTTTTTGTGGTCTTCATGGCAACATTTCAGAGGGTATTGGTGCATTAAACCACATTAGTTTGGAAGGAATCCGTAGGTTCTCATCCTCTATGGAAACAAAAGTAATACCTCTTTTCCAAAGCAACATATTCTTAGACCTGTATTTGCAAATCAAGATACCTTTCAAGTATATATAGGCTTAGCTTAGCAGTCCCCAGAATCAAATGTCTCTTTGCAGTAAGAAAAATTCAAAGAAAACACAATAGCATACATAATACAGACTCTCTGCGTATATTCCATCTTTTATGGCTTATTTTTCTTACTCTATTGCTTTTTTACAAGTTTAATATTTACTTTTTTATCTGAACTTCTTTAATCTATGACTGTCTATACTCTTATATTTCATTTACTGTCTCTTTACTCTTTTTCTTCTCTTTTCCATGCCTACATACTTTTTTTACACACTGTCTCATTTAGAGATCTTTTATGACTGAATTTGTTCTATTGTGTATCTGAATTTTTTTTCTGTCTAGGAGTGCTTCTTAAAATGCTAAGCTGCAGTCTGACTAGGACTAAGGCTGATTTGCCTTTTGTCTCTGTCAATATGTCAGAGGTCCATTTATTGCCTCTGAGAGCCATTCTTTCTACTCCTGATCCAGGGTCAGGGTGCAGCAGTTCTGTGTTACCATTAACAAGTTGTAGCACTCTTTTCACAAACTCCATTTGAATACTTCATAGCTGGACCTCTCAAAGAAGTCAGAGTTTGTGCTGGCAGCAGAATGAGGAAGCTTCCCTTTCAAAACTGTGAGTTTGTTGTTTTTGTTTTTGTTTTTTTTTTCTGCTACTGCTGAATCAGGAAAACCTCTCTTGAAGAAGTGATGTTGTTAAGCCATGCTTAACTCTTTTCTTTTGTGTCTAGAATTCAGCCACGTTGAAGTGTCAATTTTTTAGGGGAGGGCCACTCATTTGTTCCTAGCTGTTCAGACCATGAAATATCCACTCAGAAACTATATTCTTTAATCACTGGTTGGTCAATCACTAAGTGTATTGCTAGCTATCTCTTATATCTTTGGTTAACCCATTTCTATTATTTTATATTTTACCATGAGGCTCGTGGCCTACCGAAAAAGTTCCAGCTGGTAGCTTGCATCTTTCCCCTCTGGCAGCTATATGGTGTCTTTTTGACTCTGCCTAATCTCTATATATCTCTTCCAGCCTGGTATATTCTGTTAAGTCATTGGCTGAAAGCAGCTTCTTTATTAACCAATAAAAGCAACACATATACAGGACTTCCCAAACCAGGAGATGAAAGGTAGTTATCAATTTTCCATAATTATTTCTTATGAGTAATTTATTGATATAGTGATTGCTTATTCTAATAGTGTTGTTTCTTAAATAATACTGGTTGTCCATGCAATGATATAAGAATGTATCACTAGAATAAACAAAGTCACATTGAAACATTACTTCAATTCCTGTTCCCTGAGGTAACTACTATAAATAGTTTTGTGTCTATCCTTCTAGACATTTTCTATGAATATATAAACAGGTAGTTTCTTTAAAGTTAAAATTGCCTTGTTCTGTTCATATGCTTCTGGTATGCATTGTTTCCACCCAACAATATATCATGGATACACTGTGCACATTGGTACTGAGGAATGTAACTCATTCTACAGTGATCCAATATGTTATTGCTTTTCTTAGCAATAATTTATTTAAATAATCATTTTATGATTAATTTGTTTACAGGTTTTGCTCTTAGGATTAATACAAAAGCCAGCATCTTCATCTGCAAAAATCTATCCTTCTGTTACTTTTCTAATGAAGATTATTTGTAAAAGGATTGCTTATACAGAAGGTGGGTGTCATTTCATAGTTTCTACCCAATAGGTAGCCACAAAGAACACAACTAACTTTTTTCCATATTAAATAGACATGGAAGTCATAATCAGTAAAAATACATATTTATTTACCTTAGAGGAAGTTATGCAAAACAGTTAAAAAATTTTAGACACCATGACCAATTTTAAACATAAAAAACCTAAAAGCATGTAGGTATTAATGACCTTGAAACACTTTACCACTTGGCTGTTGTTGTATTTCACTCTTTTATTTTCTATGTTTGAAAAAACAGAATTTCAGCATGAAAATTTGAAACTTTGATCTCATCATAGATTTGTCTTCTTTTTGCTTCCTTGAATATTTTACTTATGTTTAAAGTGTTGCATATCTCATAGTTGTCTTCCATCTTCTTACTCATTGAGGGCAGTGGTTTCTGTTTATTTGGTACATTTCAAATAATCTTTAAAATGTAAAATGAGAATGATATGATTTTAGAGAAATAATCTCCACAGGCTCAGATTTGAGTACCTGCTCCAATGTGTGTGGCACTCTTTTAGAAACTTTTGAAATCTGTTGGAGGTTGGAGCACAGAGGCCACAGGGACTTAGGACTGCTAAACTAACCCTGCTCCAGCCCAACCTCTCTGCTCCTCATTTCTTCAGTATGAGATAATACTGACTAGAATATTCTCACTATCCTTCTTTCCTTGTTGTAATGGGCTGTCAAACTGATTCATAACAAATCCTTCCTCTTTCCTTTTGCTTCTCTCAGGTATTTTCATATCCAATGAGAAAAATAGCTCCTATGTGAATAATTGCAAACCAGTAATTAATAGTTGACTGTATTCTCACTCTTTACATTTAGCAAGATATAAGTGTTATATACATACATCAAATGTTTTTTTATGACATTTAATTATATAAATGCAATGTTACTTTGTAAAATTTTATTTGTGAGTGAGCATGTTTCATGATCTTGGTATGTTGTGTATTTTATTCCTTTCAGAAAGATTTTCCTTTGTGGTAATTAATCCCTCCTTTTCCCTTACCTGAGAATATGTACATTTGCACCAAAGACCTATCTGAGAGTGTAGAGTAATCATATCCTCTCAAAAATCTATAATGTGATCATATCTGAAAATTTTGCTCGTTTGTACTTGGTTATTTTTCCATCTACTTTATGTTGTAACATGAGGGCCTTCTTGTTGGGGTTTCTGTCCTGTTCAGTTCCCACAGCCAGTAAGCCCCAAAGAAATCACACAGAGAGTTCTATATTAGGTTATAAACTGATTGGCTCATTAGTTTAGGCTTCTTATTAACTCTTGTAACTTATATTAACCCATTGTTCTTATCTATGTTAGCCACATGGCTCAGTACCTTTTTCGGGGCAGGTCACATCCTGATTCTTTGGTATATGGGCCAGGACTGGGGAAAGAGCTTCTTTCTTCCCAGAATACTCCTGTTCTCATTGCCCCACCTCTACTTCCTGCCTGGTTTTTTCGCCTATACTTCCTGCCTAGCTATCAGCCAATCAGCACTTATTTAAAATATAACTGACAGAATACAGACAATTCTCCGCACCATTATGTATCTATAAGTCACACATTTCATGAATTAGAACTTAGCTATCTTCACACTAGAATTACTTTTACAATGAACTTTTCTTTTTTTTTTCTTTTTTTTATTGTTAAAGGAAAAATTTACATTTACTCCCCTTGGTCCCACTACCCCACCACCCTCCCCCTGCTTCCTTAAGATGGGGCAGGATACCCTGCCCTATGGGAAGCCCAAAGCCCTGCCCCCTTCATCTCTGTCTAAGAAGATGTGCATCCATATAGAATAAGTT
>JAQHUG010000321.1:1780454-1800509 GCA_028555095.1 Dicrostonyx torquatus
GGGGAGAGGCAGGGAAGGGAGAAGGGAAACTGTAGAGCTCTATAAAAATCAATAAAAAAGACAATAGCAAACAAAATAAAAATACTGGGTGTGCAGAGGATTTCTTGTATCTTATTTTGGTTCTGTTTCATGAGAATAAGTGTCTATGCAGTACTAAACTATAAATGGAACAATTATAACATACTTCCTCCTTCCACCCTAAGGCTGGTGGACTATCCTGTAAGAATGGCTCTGGAAGGTTATGAAAGCAGAGGTCAGGGGAGAATAGAGAAAACTCTGTCTCCTGGACTTGTTAGGACCACTACACTAAAGAACTCATGGCGACTGTGGTTGTCTCCACAAGACCTACATAAAATCTATCCAATTAGCATTTTAGCATAGAAGCAGGAGAGGGTCACAAGCCTGAAACCCTACCTGAAAAGTTATTTAGCATTGACGACTGCTTGTGAGGTAATCAGTTTTCTTTAAGGATGTGGCTCTCAGTAGATCCACTATATTTCAGGGTATGGCCCCATACCCATAAATCTATGGGCAGCCATAAACTAGACTTCGCATGTGATAAAACAATATAAAGGACATGAAACTGATATGACGAAGACATGAGGGGAGTTGAGGAAGAGTAGAAGTTAATATAATGAAAGCACATTGTATATACGTGTGAAATTCTAGCTGAGTGAATTAAGACCAGAGCCTGTGCCTGGGTGTAAAATTCAAGCTTGATTAAGGTTATTCTAAGCTGCCCTATCTTATGGACATAAAGAAGAGTCTCACACAGAGTAATGGAACTGTGGCCTTTATCACTCTCAAATATGCATATGGTGATGACAAAGAAGAACAGAAACTAGTGGATGCTGTGGAGAACCAGATAAAGGATTTCCAAATGCAACTGGCATGCCTTTGCTTCACATATGAAAATAAAATCCTGAAGTCTTACTATTTGGCACAGAATAAAAATTTTGCAGTGGTTCCCGGGGACTTCTCATGGTTTACAAACTTTCTCATGCCACCTTGAGGTTTTGGGATAAATAGCTGTGAACCTGCTGTCTAACCATGTCTTCAAGAGATCCATCAAGACCATGAGGCCAAGTGGGGCAACAAATGTACAAGGTGAGGGAGAGACACCTGGACTGATAGTTTTATTCCACTCTGCCCCAAGAACTTAAAGCCTTTCTTTTCTCTCCATGTTAATAATTATTATTTGGGTTGAATATATATTTAATGAAAATGCATCCTGAGACACAGAGTTAGTGGTTTACTGGTATAAGCTGTCAACCAGTTTGAATATATTTTTCATGAAAGGAAGAATTGTATCTTGTCCATTGAGAAGTGTACTAAGTTTCACCTGTGTGTGGCATCTTGCAGTTTCTGCGACCTGGACTGCTTACTTTGATTAATGTTGAGAGGCTGTGGAAATGACTTCCTGGGAAATCTTGACTGGGTAGCAACCCATCTGTCCTACATGGCTTAGTGCTAGTCCTGGCTTGAGGCTAAGGATAGATAACCTGAAATAGAATAAGAGACCCGAAGGAGAGGATTAAGTCACTAGATTAGTGGGGACCATATGCTCTTTAGGAGGTTCACAAAATTGCTCATTTCTCTGGGAAAATTGTTTTCCTCCATCGCTTTGAATTTTAGTGGAAGAATAATGCCACCTTGACTTTCTTTAGAATACTTATTAAAACCAATGGAGCAAGTAATCTCTCAAGGATAATGCTTTTGTTGTAGATATAAAACTGCTGAATTATGATCATGGAATCATGTGCCTCCTCTTTTCACCTCCAGCTTCCCTTGCAATCCGACTGGTTTTTCTCTGTATTCTCTTCCTCTTCTTCTATGCCATCTCTGAGAAGTCCTGCTTTCCTTGATTTCTTTTCTTTTCAGATATTTTGTGTCACTAATATTATTTTCCTGATACTGTGACATTTTTCGTTCTCAAGCACTAAGAACTCAGATTTCTTCTCCAAAGTCTCACAATTTATAGTATATAAAATTCAATAAGGTGTTTTTGATAAATTTTATTCATGATTTTCTTACCACACTCTCTTAAAGATGTGAGACTACGGGTACCTGCCACCCTAACTACCAAGGTGGGATTTGAAACTAGTTAACAGCATACAAAATCCATATTCTTAACTAACTTGACATGCTGTTTCTTTTTTATGCTTAAATATGTGTATTTAGAATTAGCCAGCTGGAGTCAGTTTAGATGATTTCAATTTTATTGGCAACATCCAAAGCAACATAATCACAAGCTAGCTGAACATATGCCTTCTTGCCTCCCTCAGGTGTGATTAAGGTATTGACTTTGACCACATCAATGTCACAGAGTCGCTGTACAGTCTGTCTGTTCTGCTTTCGGTTGGCCTTGAACTCCAACATGAGCACAAGTGTGTTTTTGTCATTTACTTCGTGGCTGACTCAGTGGTCAAGGGGAAACATGATTAAGTCACAGTAGTCAACTTTTAAAAGGGTATTTGAGAGACTCAGGGGTCTGGGCTGATCACCTGTGGACCTTCTTTCTGTGGCTGTGGGTACTTTTCAGCACTGCCTTTTGGCTTTTAGTGCCCATTCTCTGGCTTCTGGTTTGGGAAAGGCAGGAACTCCATTCTTTACTGCCAGCATCATCCCCATGAGAAGCAGCACACCCTTTGTTCCTTTCCTTGTTTTCCTTGCCATGCTGCTTCTTGATAGATGACAGAGGTACGGGATGAAATTCCACAGAATGGACATCATTCATTCCAAAGGGAATTATTGTATCTCTTTGGAGTAGCAGCATCTTTTAAATGCAATAGAAAATGCTAGAAAAGTTACATTACACCCATTATTGAAAAGTAACAACTTGTTTTTATTAAAACACAGCAGAAAGTGACCTGGAAATTCCCCCCTGAGGACTAGTTCTCATGGTTTCTGATACTGCTGTGCAAGCTGCCAAGGGAAAAAAGCACCAGCATTCATAGCCAACTGTCAAGCTTATAAATCGCAATGACTAGAATGGCAAGATAAGCCCACGTCTTGAGGGCAACCAATAGCAGCTCAGTAGAAGGGAATTCATAGCTGGTATTGTAAAGCTATTGAGCAACTCATAGCTGGTAAGGTCAGTGACCCTAGAGGGGAACCTAATACTGCCACCTTCCCAAAGCAGTATAAGTCCTAACTGCATTCTAAACACTTATCCTTGTAGTCACAAATAACTGGAACTCTCATCTCTCATCAAAGAAATTTCCCTTTGCAGTGGACAGAGACCATTACAGAAATACACAACACAGCCGGGGTGGGGGGTGGGGGCGGTGGCGCGCACCTTTAATCCCAGCATTCGGGAGGCAGCGGCAGGAGGATCTCTATGAGTTTGAGGCCAGCCTGGTCTACAAGAGCTAGTTCCAGGACAGGCTCCAAAGCTGCAGAGAAATCCTGTCTCGAAAAACAAAGAACAAAACAAACAAACTGTCTGGGACCGTCGCCCCAACATAGAAACTGGTGTTTTTCCCCAAATGTGTTCCCGGAGGCGCGAGGAAGAAGCAGGCTTTCACACCATCACCTTTCAAAGGCTGTTTTGGACTTTTTTTCCTTTACAGAGTGACCTTGCATTTATTGTCTTTCCCTCAGGCCAATATGCTCTGAATGCTCTCTGCAAAATGCTCCTCCACCCTCAGGAATTCTCAATTCACATTCTTTTTCCGGGGACCTCCTTCCTCTCCACACACACCTGCATTCCTTTATCAGCCTTGGAGTCAGTCACTTCTCATCGAGCAATCTACAAGTGAAAAGGAAGGCTGGAGCCGAACCCTTATCTATTGTCTTTCTAAATTGTTAGCTTTCAGCTACCAAGTTGTGTGGCGTCCTCAGGTTGGCAGATATCAGAGCCCACAACAAACAGAAATACACAACACAGAAAAGAGGGAAGACGGAAAGAGCAGTGTAGAAATTATATAAATATAAACGTTCATGAAATTCTCATATGTAAGATACTAATGGTTATAAAAACATGTAGAGACTGGGATAAGAATGGATTGGGGACATGTCACAGTGGTTTGAGAGTTTGCTGTGCAAAGGGGAGGTTCTGGATTTGGATTGTATAACCATATAAAGAAAGGCAATGTGATATATTTCTCTATTAACCCACTATTATTTAGCAAGATGGGAGATAGAGACAGGAGAATCCCATGAATTGAGTGATAGGCAGTCTGGCATACATTTCTGGGGAACAGCAGGACAACCTGTCTCAAAAAATGTGAAATGTGTGAACTGATGTGACAATCAAGGCTGTCCTGTGATGTACACAGGCATGGCATGGTGTGTGTTCATGCGCACATAAATATGCATACTCATATGGATACACATATCATACATGCACAAACATTTCATACAGAGGGTTGTTGAGACATATGAATATGTGTAGTCAAAGTTTTAGTAGCATGTTTATATCATGTTTTATTTGCTGCACCCTATATCTTTTTCTTTTTCATGTGATAGGTTAATTTGTAATAAAAATCCTGAAAATAGTATTTTTCCTTGAGATTTTTTATTAAGTATTGGGTACAACTTAACATTTTTTTTTAATATAAAGCATATATTAAATTTAGTATCAGCTTGGGGCTGTGCTTCTCAGTTTAAATGTATGGAATATCACACTTATTTAAATTATACTATCATATAAAAATCTTACCAATCTTTGTAGCTTCTGCAATATTTGCTTTAATTCTTTATAATTTCAGTATATATGCTTTTCTTCCTTTACCCAGTATTAAGCTCACAGAATGAGCCACTATAACTAAACAGATCAACAAGAGAAAAGCATGCTATTTTTATTCAGTGTGGGTTTTAGGAAATAGAAGCCTTCAAACACAGCACTTAGGAGGCAGAGACAGGCCTCGTCTATGCAGCAAGTTTTAGGACAGCTAGGACTATTACACAAAGAATCCCTGTCTCAAAAAAACAAAAGAAAAACAATTAGTATCATTGGATGTGTTTTTCACATAAAATTACGTCTGCTTTTCCAGCCCCTAGTATATAAACTTTAATAAAACAGAAGCCGTTGAAGTTTGCCTGTCTTACGTGTTAACTTTAAAGGCGAGCGGAATGCGACCTACCTGAAGCAGTGCCGTAGCCAGTGAACTGATGAATAAGTGCCTTTGTCTGGGCTGAGTCTCCTCTGAGTGTCTTCCACATTCAGTAGTTTATCAAGCTTCTTTAATTTACATGTTAAATAATTACTTTGCTTCATTTGCTACAGGAATACAAACACATCATTCTAACTTGTTATGAAAATGATCATAAAAGCTGTGCAGCTCTCCATACAGATTTATTATTTCTCAAGTTTCATTTGTCTTTTAATCTTATGGTACAGTGAATACATCAATATACATTGCCAATGTGAGATTAAGGGAGTAGAGGAAATGCATGACAATATTATGAGTTTCAGAACAAGTTACCCTCCAAGAAAACACACTGGCATTTGAGACAGCAGCAGAAGGCGATCTCTAGACCTTTCCTTGCCATTCTCCACTGAAGCAGGCCATAGGAGAATCCTGTGACCCTCTTATAACTTAGGTCATACTCCTGCGATAGGTCTTTTGCACAACCAGAACAGAGCAAGAAAGAGACAGCATTCTCGAGAAAAAATTGTGAAAATGGGTTTTTACCAGATGCCTCCCCCAGCCTGCTATAGAGCTAATACCCCGTCCCATCAATCTCACTTCTGAACTGTTAACACAAACTTGCATCTCCACATTTCTTTGATTCTTTGTGTTTGAAGGCGTCTATTCCCTAAAACCCACACTGAATAAAAATAGCATGCTTTTCTCTTGTTGATCCGTTTTGTTATAGTGGCTCACCCGTGAGCTTAATACTGGGTAAAGGAAGAAAAGCATATATACTGAAATTATAAAGAATTAGAGCAAATATTGCAGAAGCTACAAAGATTGGTAAGATTTTTATATAAAGTATAATTTAAATAAGTGTGATATTCCATACATTTAAACTGAAACTAGAAAAGTACCATTGTGACTACAAAAATCTATGTTTCTGTTGTTCATCCACTTGCCACCCCTGTGCCTTGAATAACAGGGACAATTAGGGAAGGATTCCAAAATCGCCTTAGGCTATAAAAACTTTGATGTCCTTTCTTCTTGTTTCTGTGGTGCATAAAAGCAAGAATGGCTTCCAGAATGAATATCAGCTGAGTACAAATTTTAAGAGGGCATTAAACTAAAGCACTACAAATCCTATGGTGAAGGGTAAAAAATAATGTAAAGTGATCTATAACTGGGAATAAATTGTAGAGAAAAGACACTGATTATGGAAGCATGATTACTCTCACCAAAATTATAGATTTATGCTATTTGGAAGAGTAGTTTTATATAGACCATCAAAAAAATCTAACTAAAACAAAACTTTCTAGAAGCTCTTCTTTTTACCTTAAAGTTAGAAAAGCTCCCTAATTACAGCTGGAGAATGGCTGATAATGGATAATTTTGTACTAGAAGCATTTTCTGTTTTCAGTGAGTAGGGAATAGACTGACTTATAGTAAGAGCCCTTTCTCTCTACCCTACCTGCTTATAACACTTCTTCCCTCTCCCTCTCCTTTCCTTCTCCCTCTCCCATAGTTTCTCATTCTCCCTCTTCCTTTTTCTCCCATCCTCTTCATGTGCAGATGTTAAAATACATATTCTGCAAGCTTACTTATTCTGGAAAACTGCCTTTCATCATTTAATCTTGCTTATTAACAGTGTTTTGCCTTCCCTGTAAATGCAGCTCTGTTCTTTTGCTTCTTGCTAGGGTGATCAGAATATCCACAAGCCTGTGGTAGCTGACAAATGATTGCTATTGAGGTGCTGGCAATACTGGATATTGCATTTGTTCAAGCACCCATGCAAACCTCCTAACACAAGCAAATACATGCATATTTCACATGAGAGGATTAGAGTGCACTTTTCCCCCAAATATCTCCAGAGTTTGAAGTGGTTATATATTTTGTTGTTGTTAATTGTAAGCATGTCCAAATATAAGTTCAAGTTAATTTAAAATTCTACGATTGTTTCTATCACATTTGATTTTAAATGAGTGAGTTAGTTTTTGTTTTTCCACATGATTATCACATGGTTGGCAAAGATATGAGATTCTCTCAGCAAGATTACAAGTACAGGATTAAGCATCAAAGAATATCTTCATAAACTAAATGTAAGCATTCATGATTACAATACCATATATTCTTTATTGACAGTCTCACTCACTCCCCTTCTGTTGCTACAAACTATGTTACAAAACTAAGATTATCATTACAAATAGCAGATATTAACCAAGTACCCACAATGTGAACATAATTGCATTTTATGCTTGTTGAAGGGTTCATTCTTACCATTAACAATTTTTATAATGTATAAGATGTAGAGTAACAGTTAATTTTGAATAATTGTGTATTGTCTGAAAAGTGATAAGTGCTAGTTTTTGTTTCCTTGTTTTAAAAAAACAACAACAAAATCCCCACCCACGTTTTGTTTTTTTAAAGCAAGGCATGCTTGTGATGACTTTGTAACAGACTAATTCAAATCGTCAAAGCTGCTCCCTGGTTCCTTTTTGGAGAGTAATCTGGGGCATCTTGGGTTTCCCTACCCCCAGCCCTTCTCTCCTTTTGGGGTGTGTGTGGGGTTGTTTCTTAGTCTTGTTTTTTAAAAATTTGTTAGCCAGTGGACAGCCCTTAGGGAGGAGTACAGATTATTTCCACATTCCACTCCCCAGGTGTAGTTTAGCAAATGTGTCCCCACCTGGTGCTCTTAGGAAGGAGTGTAGAAATGCCTCATTTAATAACATGCTCCTTCTTGAAAGTTGCCTTTTCTCTCTACCCTTGAGTGGATCCAGTCTTTGATGAAACTCATGAAGGTGGATGGAAGCTGTCTTACCCCTCTTTCTAGGATGCACTCTGTATGTGACTGTGACTTTCAAGGGTATTTGTTTTCCATTTGCTGATTTGGGGAGGGGGGATAATTTCTAACTCTTTCATTGATAAATGAAAAAAAAAGTATTGCACCTTTTGAAATACACCAAATGGATTGAGTTCCTAATTAAAAAAAGAAGTTCTTTTGCCCCTGTCATTCATTTTTTATATGCTTAGTATAGATTTATAACTCACTTATCCTAGATTCAGCTGAAGACCCTGGTACATAGGCTTCCTTAAGGGATGGTGCTAGAAGACAATGGTTACTGATGCTTGTTATTTCCTTTCAGGTGATGAGGTTACAGGCCCATTAAGAAGCTTCGTTAAGAAGCTGTGAGCATGTGGGGAGGGGAGCATACTTAACCAACATGGGGACCAGTCAGGGCTATCCCCTTTTTTTCTTCCATGAGGAACCCTTGAATCATGGACTGAAACTCTCTCATTCAAGAAAAATGTCAAAAGTCTCACGACTTGTCATAAGTGTTAATAGATTTTATCAGATTATTTTGTTTGCAGGTTCCAATCTTAAAAAATGTTTAGGTAATCTTCTTCCCCAGTCCTAATCTTGTGGATTCGTCAGTGCTGAACCAATGCTTCCTTGTGTCTCAGTTCTTTGTAGATGAATTCTTTTCAGATGTATTAAACAAACAAAACCCTTCAAAAAAAAAGATGTAGCTCACTGGTATGAGACTTGCCAAACATGTATTAATTATTGGTTCAATAGTTTAGAGGGGTACAGAGTAAGGAGAGCCCAAGAGTGAGAGTAAGGAGAGACACATTTCTATTAGAGATGTGTGTACTAGCTCACTCTAAACAAATAAAAGTTCTTAACAAACTTGTTGTAAGGAACAGCCGCCCTGGTGCCAATGCTTTCCTCTTTACCTTTCCTCTGACCACTTTTGCTTTCTGTATTAAATCATCCTTATAGTAAGAGTTGCTTGTTTGTTCCTAGCTGCTCAGTCCTGAAATAATCACACAGAAACCATATTATTTGCAATACTGCTTGGCCAATAGCTTAAGCGTATTTCTGTCTAACTCTTATCTTAAATTAATCCATCTCCATTATTCTGTGTTTCGCCACAAAGCTGTGGCTTATCGGGTAGAGTTTTGTCATCTATCTCTGGTGGAGTTACATGGCTTTTCCTGTCTCTGCATTTTTTTTCTCCCTGCATTCAGTTAGTTTTCCTCACCTAGTTCTACTTTGCCCTATTAACAGGCCAAGGGAGTTTCTTCATTAACTAATTGCATTCACAGCATACAGAGGGGATTTCCACATCACATTGTGGCTTTGCAACCATTTCCCCTAATGGAGCACATGGTGCAGAGTGCCTTTCTCTCTGGTCACCCTCTTTTCACTGCTCTTCCCTCTTCCCCACAGTTGTCACTTTGCTTGTATTTCCACTGCTACATAGCTGTCATGCTAAATCCACACCAATTCCTTTCTTTGTTTCTCTACCAGTTATCTACTTCTTAAACTCAGGGCTACCATAACTACCTACCCTTCCCACCTGATTTCTCTTTGCTTCCTCCTTTATTTTCTTCTCATATCTTGACATTTGCTTCTGATATCTACTTTCTTCATGCTAAAATACCCTGCATTGAACAATCCTCCACATTTCTGAACATTATAGTTGCTGGATTGCTACAGTTTTCAGAGTAGAAGTATATAAAATGAAATATATGAAAAATTGTGGATACTAAATTCCAGTAAGAACCAATCCAATTAATGTTAATACTTCCCTAAGATACATTATCTGTTATACTTCTCTGAAATGAAGAAGAGTAAACAAAAGCAGTAGCCACAAGACCATGTGTTGAACTCAGAATGAAAAAAGAATGTCCATGTTTGGATTTAGTAGTAAAGCAGCAGAAGATTAATTTTGTGCTAAAGCAGTAGCCAACTATAATTTACATGATAATTTTCTGTTTCACCACCCACCCTGCAAGTCATGATAGTGTAACTGTGTGGTGTCTTTCAAGAGTTGTGATGTGGGGTTTAATGAACAGAGCTTCTGTCCTCACAAAGTTATATATCATTTCTGTGGTTTCAAATTGGTTAATATGAGTGAATTTTTTCCTAAATGGTAGTGTTGTGAATTAGCTCGATATGGGAAATAACCAGGCCATCTTAAGGATAACAATTATATTTTTAATGGTTATATGGGAAACTCACGCCACAAAAATGGGGAGTCCGACTTCCTCTGTGTCCGGTGGGTATCACGCAGAGATTGCATGCACCTGGTCCATCCCAGTTTTCTTCCTGGGTTTCAGGTAGCCACACTTTAACTAGGTGTGATTGGTTAACAGAGCTTCCCCATCATGGTAACTTATCCCCTTCTTGCTCACTTTTCTTTGTCCTTCTGCCTTAGGATAAAACAGTATGAACTCCTTCACCAAAACTCTAGATTCTATTCTTGGTTTTCTTAGGCATCATAGCCATGAACCAAGTACCAAGAGATTCTTTGTTGCCTATAAGTAATCTATTTTAGTTATTCTGCTTTAGCAGAAGAAAAAATGTAATTATTTTGTTCATATTTGAAAGCAGAATGAGAAAGAGCTAGATTGAGCTGAAAAAAAAAAGAGAAAAGCTAAATTTCAAATTGTATTAATTCCAAATGACCTGAGAACATCATTTCATTTCTTTCTGGAATGTGGATGCTTATAACAATTTGGAATAGAAGTATCAATTATTAGAAAAGAATATGAAGTATGTAGATAATTAAATACATAAAATCCTAGTTGGGGAAAGGAAAGTAGAACAGTTTTAACATTCTGATGACCCTTGTTTAACAAAAGGTACTTTCCATGACTTTACTTCAAGTGAGTTTACATCTTCCATAAACTACAACAGGCAGGAAGGTAGATGGTCCTATATTTGGAATGTAGCATCTGCTGTAGTATTCATGAATATCCTTTTGTAACAGAATTGTTTTACTTCTAGAAAATTCCTTAATTACATATTAGAATTATTCAAAATGCCTTAGTTAGTGAGACTCATGCATGTTTTAAGTACATCAAGAGATTGTGTTAAGCAATTTTATATAGATTATCAAGGTCAGGGAGAGGCAGGGAGGGGAGCAGAGAAAAATGTAGAGCTCAATAAAAATCAATTTAAAAAAAGATTACTAAGGTCATTGTTAAGATTACATTGTATTTTCATAACAAAATAGTGCTTGGTTAAATAAGGTTATTATAGTTGGGAGCTGTGGCACTTACATATAGAGAATGCAATTTCTGTCAATCAGCCAATCCACTGGTGATTTTGAAAAATGAATATTACCAAAGCATAACATAATAGTCTTCTAGTGCCAACTAGAAAACAAATAAGACCGCGAATAGATTAGATAAAGTGATTCTGAATTATTGTGGGATAAATCAATAATAGAACTTATCTTTTATCTTGATGTTTACCATCTGATGAGAAGACCTAATACATCCATAAATATATCTATATGTGAACATTATATATCAACACCATGCATATATCAATATTATATGCATAAAGTCCATACAATTCATTTATATAAGAAATTTATTAACCAATTCTTATGGCTTATAAAATGTTAGATGTAAGATAGATTGAATTTCCAGAGCTTTCATGTTGTCATACTGAAAAGCAATTACAAATGTCAAGTTTATTTTCTCAACTTTTTTGATTGTATTTGTAGTATTGAAATCATTTTAATCAATTAATAGTTCTGCTCTTTGACATAGAAAAAAGACAAGCATTGTGAAGTCAATCAATCAAACACACACACACACACAATTTCTAAATACAGAAATACAACCTGCTCAGTTCATATAGTTATCTGTGTGTATGTATATATAATCTCAGGGAAAACCACACAGTATTAGATAACCAATTGGGAGCTCTTCTCTGGAGCAGATAATTTCTCCTCCTCAGAGTTCTCTGGTTGTTGATCAGTTGATCATGGTTCTTTGTCTAGCATTGAGGCCCTGTGAGCTTTCTCCTTCAATTTTAACATGTCTATTGCCATTGTTCTGATCATGTTTGGGCAGCTTTGTTGATGAAATTCCATGGGTGTAGCCTTTTCGACATTTCAAGGAGACACACTCTCACATGTTTAGGAGTACAATTTCACAGCTATCTTTTTGCTCTTCTGGCTCTTATATTCTTTCTGCCCATACTTCCACAATAATCACTAAGTCGTAGGTGCAAGAGTTGGTTTGTAGATGTATCTGTTGGGCCTGGGAAGCTCATGATCTTTTGTTCTCTTCATTTAGATCTACTGCAGTTTTCCTGCATCTATTTCTTGAATTTATCCATGGATATAAATGCATTAATCAGTGGGTTGGGGAATAAATACAGAAAAAGGAGGGAGAATGGTAAAATAGAGGCAAAGATGTCTAAGAAGTCATAAAGCATTATATTACTATCTATCGACAAAATCTACATATAAAATACATGTTTATGTGCATTCATACACACACACACACACACACACACACATATATATATGTATATATATATATATATATAGTTTAAATAAAAATTTTCCATCTGGATTGATAATGATCCTCTCAAGAGCCATAGATTATGTAACAAAATCCCCAAGACCAGGCACGAGAAACTCACATTTTAGTCAGAGTTGCCCAAGAGACTCTCAAGATATTACAAGCTATGGTTGTTTTAGGTAAGTACCTATTGAGGAAGATACCATGCAGTTTGGACATATAACACAAGAATCAGAGTATCGAATATCTGTCAATATATATATATATATATTATTTGTCATATATATATATTTTATTTGAATTAAAATTTTGTGAAAATATTGTACCCTTACTAAGTATGATAATCTTATAATTAATGTATGGTGTGGTAACTATGCTTTTTAAGAATATAGATAGTTGTTTGAAAACACTTTCATTCACTTGAAAATTTGCATATTTGTTTTACAGATTGAATTTTAGGTGAGTTCTTTTTTACTGTGGTATGGAATAATTTGTTTATCATCCAAATGAAAATTGTCTCTGGTAATTCACATTTTATTAGTGTTTGATTTAATGTCTTACTTATCTAAGTAGTCTTGGTCACCATGGAGGACTGCATTGTACTTCATTAAATGTACTCTGTACCTTATGGGATGTATATGCTGCATTAGGACTGCACTCCATGTAATTATAGCAGGATATATTTCTTTAACTTAGCAAGTTCCAGAGAGGAATGATACATAAGTAATTTACAGGCTATCATTGCCCTCAATATTTGCAGTTATGACAACCTTAGATTTTCTCATCTCCAAAGAAAACAAAAAGACTGCGAAAAGAGTCAGTAAAACCACTAATATGACAGTGTGATTTTTCAAATATGAAAAAAATACTGTGTTTCAAACAAAGCATTACCAGCCACAGCATGCTTCCAGTGTGTGCAGTTTTGTCTCAGTTGCTCTGGCATTGTTAAGGCAGTAATGCACGTTGGAACAAAACACGAGTTGAAATTTAAGAGACTTTTGAGATTGCAAAGATTTTTTTCTTAAGTATTTAATTTAGATAAGAATTTGCAAAGCTGTGAATATATTTTCTGCTTCAAATGCATTATTCTTGGGTATAATTAGGAAACAGAGATAAATGTTAGGAATGCCACCTAGGCAAATGTCTCCCTTAATAGTTTTCTGTGAGCAACTTTCATTTGATAACACAGAATTGTCTGTTGTGTTTTATGGTTTCTTTGCTACCCATCTTGAGCTACAGTTCCAGGGCAAGAAGAATAAGTTCACGGCTAGGCAACAAATTACTACAACAGCTTTGTGTTTTCCTAAAACAAACAAGCAAACAAAATAAAATAAACAAACAAAACCCACAAAGAATGCCAGAATCTAGGCTCTTCAGAGAAAGCAAGTATGTGTCTTGACATAAGTCAAATCATATTAATGTTCTCTTCAGAACTCTCCAGAAACTCCTATTTCACCTACAGTAAAAAGCAGAAAATCACACAAATGTTTTCAAACGTCCTTATCCTTTAACTCTTCTCCATTCCAACAAAGGTCTTCTCTGTCCTCTCTGCCACAGCCACCTACCCTTCAGTTGTTCCTTGAAGCTTACATCTATGTTCTAATTTCTGTGGCACAAATTTTCATCTAAAAAATACAGAGGAAAACAACTCTGGCTTAGTTCGGTTTTGCTATTATAATAAAACACCTGAAATTGGATAATGCATAAATAACATATATTTGGTTTCCACAGTTAAAATGAGTAGAGCGTAAAGATCAAAGCAGTCACCATTTTAATGTTTGATAGAGTCAGCTCTTCCTGATTTCAAAATGCTATCATGATACTACATCCTCCAATGGCATGATGGTAGAAAAAATAATATGTTAAGAAAGCACATTCAACCTCTTTTATTTTGCCTTGGCAGAGTGGCTCAGTTTGAAAATATTACTAACAAGGGTATTTATCTAGTCATGAGTTCAGAGAGCTCAGGACTTGTTTACTTCTCAAAGCCTATGTCTTAAAAAAAAAAAAACTACTACTTTGAGCATAGTGTTTAACCTGGAAATACTGTGTAAATACATCTGAACCATGGCAGACTGTTTTTTATGCTTATAGATTCTGTGTCATGAATTTGGACAGTATGCACTGCAGGGATGGCTTGTCACTTCTTTGGAACCAATTTATAGATACTCTGTTAGAGAACATGATGCTTGTGGTTTGGAATCATCCAACTGCTTGTCACTTACAGATTCTGAAATTGATCATGACAGAGAGCTCGGGGCACTGTTTTTCTCTGGGTGGCCTTCCAAATGTGCACCTAGCATATCAAATAGATCTGCCTTTTCACTGCGTGTTGACTGAACTTCAAGATTCAATATGCTAAGAAAGAAAGAGTGATCCTTCTGTGTCTCATCAGTGAGCATCAAACAAAAATGTTTCCCTTACATTCTCTTCATTGCCATCATCGTCATATTTGGACCAAGGAAAAGGGGTAGGTGATAAAAATACTCTATCAAAGTCTCACACTGTTTTGGTAACAGTTACTTCATTATCTGAAAAATCAGAAATATAGAGCATGCTTGGCCACTCTTCAAATACTGGTTTTTCTTGGGTTTCGTGATGACTCTTGTCCTAGTGGTCTAGGTATTCCCTCTCTGATGATGCAGATATTCTTTAGTGACCTCTTCCTTAGCTTCTCAGTTCTCTTTTGAGTTTGAAATATTCTCAAGTCATTATTGTTGACATTCCAAGCTAGCAGTCTTTTTGTTGCTGTCCATTTTAAATATTACTTTTTTCTACTGACTTCTAAAGTCATCTAGAGATCACTATGCACTAGCTCAGTATAGTCAAAGACTTCTTTTGCAGTTTCACTTGGATATGTGATGCATTTCTAAAAATTATTAAGCTAAAATTTAATTTTCTTTTTTTCACAAATGTTCTTGGATTTTTCTTCTCTGTCTGGCCTTTTAGTGAGTAGTATCACCTTCTACAACTTAACTCAACTATATAGATTTTATCTCTATAATACACTGTGAATTTGTCCATTATTTACATGTTTTATTCTGGTAATAATCTTTTTCTTTCTTTTTTTTTGAAATAGTTTTTACTGAGCCATAGAATTTTCTCCACTCCCCATTTCTTCCCCTTTCCTTCTACCTTCTCCTATGATCCCCACACCCCCAATTTACCAATTTACTCAGGAGATCTTGACTTTTTCTAATTCCCATATAGATTAGATTATTTTGGCAATATGCTAAGGTGTATTTAACTAGTTTTCCAACATGTGTAATGTGGCAGAAAGGACTTACAGTCCACTATATATTGAAACACACCTTCCATCATACAGAAGGGTTTTACCTGATCAGTTTGGCATAGTCTTTTAAAGTTCTTTGCATCAATGGGGGAAAATGCGACACTTTATGAGGAGGTTATACTTCCCAGTAGACATTGCTAATTTGCAGAGCCAGTAGTTGGAAGTCAGTGGCTTCCCTTAGCCTATAATTTACTACTCATTGTCTAACAGCAGATGTTTAAGAAGTGCTAGAGATGGAAGAACAAGAGATGAGCATATAAAGCCCCAAGTTACTGTACTTAAAGTACCATGTAAATAAATATCCATTCTGGGAAAACAAAACAGAAAAGCAACAAAACACACATCAGAGAATTATTTTTTTTTAGATCATTCTGTGTCAAATAATTTAGCGTTGTACATAGAGCTAGTTGGTCAAACAGTCTAGGTAAGCCCAAAAATTCCAAGTACAATGGGAGACACTATCTCCAAAAATAAGGTGGAGAGCAACTTAGAAAGACATGTGGCCTTTTGACGCATATGCACATGGAACCTCACCAAACACACATGCATAAACATATTTTGTACATATACATACAAGAACACATAAGCACATACAAAAGTAAACAAATATTTTAAAAAGATAAGAAAAATTTAAAAGTAAACTGAAGGGTGCTAGCATGCTTTCAGGAGACAGAAGTCAACAAATTTGCAGTATCTTTCATTTTCCTTCCTCCTTACCTTCACAAACCAACCCTTTTTCAGATCCTACTACATTAGAGCGGCTCGATACTTTCCATTAGATTTTGCAATAGTAAAATGAATCAACAGTTTTTGCTCTTGGTTTCACAGCTGTGGATCACTTGTTTACCAGGTGAGTTTCTGGATCCTAGGGATCAGCATAACTGCGGAATTTCTTAGAGTTGCAAATTTGGGGCCTCATCTAAGAACCAGTGAAAACAGCTGTGTGTTTTTCTCTGTCCTTTATCCTAAAGTAACTTTCCAGGTTTGCTAACGTTTGATTGCCACCACCCAGTTGATCAGTCTGCTTCCCACACCTTTTCTGCCTCCTGAGACTGTCACTGCTCTGCTCTGGGCCTGGGCCTGTTTCTCTTTTCTTTATGTGAAAATCATGAATTCATTCTGGTTTCTTCATTTCCCTCCACCTGAGTCAACTGTCTCTGATTCTTTCTGTGTGTTTCATCACCTATCAAAAACCACTCTCTTGAAAAGACATCTCATCATTCACAGCCCGTTCCTTGCCTGGGTCCTTTTTCTCTTTGTTACAGTTTTTGCCCTCACAGTTAATTATATTTTCTAACATTACCATGAGAGCTCATTGGTTTATCAGCTTTTACATATTCTGCCTTCCTTCAAGAGATGCCTCTGTACCTGCAGCCCCTACCACAATGGCATGCACGCGAGAGAGTGATTGCACTTGTACTTTAAAACATTGGGGTTTACTGGACCCTGAGACTCAATTACATGACTTAACATGCAAGTCCAGCATTTAGTGCCTGGGTCAGAAAACTGACATGAGAGATTAGAGGTAGAGGTTAGTCTGAACTACATAAGTCCTGAACTGTTGGAGGCTATTGAGTAAGACTAGTTCATTTTAATCTTTTTAATATTTAACTTTCTATTGAATTTGTTATGAACATTTTTGATCTCATAAATCTTCACAAATTGTCTTCTAGCAATATATTTGGAATTTAGGTGATCATTCTTTGACTATAACTTTTATCATTCTTGCCCAGATTTACCTGCTAAAGACACAAATACAGAAAATATTCTTCAGATATTCATTGTCATTAAAATATAGTAGTGCACTGGAATATATATCATATACCAGTTAACTAGAAGTAAATAAGATTTTTTGAAGAGTTTATCTAAGTTCACACTGATAATTAATGTGAAATTTAATTAAAACATATCACACAAGAGAATGAATGTCAAGACTGAGCTAAAATCATGTGCATAAATGTATAGTTACATGGGCCTATGTAATCTATATGTATCTTTACAAAAAAGATATTAAAAAGTATAAAAAATCTTTACATGCCAAGATTTTTCAAAGTTTATGCATAACAGGGATATTTTTATTCTTCTATATTTGAAAGTTATGATCAATTGGAAGCTGAATACTTTATAATTTCTTGAAAGCAGACACATATACATTTAAAATAGAATGTATATGCAGGAGCTTGCCCTTTGTTAGCAAGAAATTAAAAATAGATCATAAAGAGGATAAACAGGGATTATGTAGTGTTGTGCATCAACTGTAATGACAGTGGCCTAATTTAGAATTGCTGCCTCCAGTTCTGCTAAAATGTCCTCTGTTGAATACCAATTATTCACTGATTTCATGAGCAGAAATCAGCACATTCATTAATAACTTGAAGTCTAAAGTGTTATAGTTTGTATGCACAAGTTCAATTTGCTGCTGAAGTGTTATATAACATTCTTGGCTAGTTTGCTATAATCATTTTAGTTGAATATTTCCCATTTACTCTATTCATTTTCCAATGGCAATTTTGCAAATGTCCTTGGAAATATATTAAAACATGAAGCAAGATTGTGTTAACAAAATACATTTCGCATTTTATATGCCTCACTTGAATGTCTGTCATATACATTTTGACAGTAGTTTTAAGTTAGAAATGAGACCTCTATTTTTCTTTCAAAAATTTGAAGCTATAGCAATAAAAGAGAAAGATTACAAGTAATAATTTGGAATAGAAAGAAAGCATACCAAGCCAAGGTCACTATAAACTATTGTAAGGATTCTTAATAAATATGCTTTGCTCATTAATAATACAAATTGAGCATATTATAATGCCATTGCTTTGTATATGAATGTACTTAAATGTGCTAAACAGAAACAAGAAAACTTAAATTTTATGAAACTGGTATTTGAATGAAAGAAAACACGATGGTGAATACTGTCTTTGTGCTCTCAGAATCGATAAATAAAGTCTTCCAACCACTGGAGGGTAATAAAAGAAGCAAGAGTGATGAGCAAGAATTTATCGTGGCTCTGTGGTTGTTATTCAGTAAGAAACAAACAAAAGCAACTATTGGGTTTTCAGTTCACGAATCTGTATTGCTTACAGAAGATACCTCCAATTCATGGGTATCCACAGTGAATTTTAGAAATAAAAGTTGATAATGTGCTTCCTCCTATTCTTACTCTTTTGTGGAAGATTATAACTGTTGACCTGCATAGCGAGTACACAGCCGTTGCTGAATGGGAGTTTAGTACAAATTGTTGTCCTCCTATGTTCCCTGTCTTTTTGTCTGCTAGATACTGATCTTCAGTGTGTTTGGGATCCACACCTTTTTCTTTTTAACTCCTTGACAAGTCTTGTAAAAGTCAATGTACTTCTTATGAAATCTGGATTTATTCTAACTGCTTTAAGCAAAAGAATTGAGATCTGAATTAAGTTACAAAATCCATAATAAATCAACACACATATAATGTAATTTGAAAAAATATATTAGTATTTCATATTTTTATATCCTCGCATTATCAGTATACTTTTCTTCCTGAATTTCTAAACTCCGAGTACTAAGAAATGTAGCATGTTTTCTCTTTTTCTTGTGTCATTAGGGGTCAATTGTGTTTTTCACTGTTATAGCCATTACATTCTGACTTTCACTGTCTCAGCATGGTGACTCATCATCACAAAGGAATCGCATCTTCTCTACTCTGATTTGTCATGAGTAACATCTGTGATACTGGGTGCAACAATGATCATGCATCACACAGTGAATTGACCAATGTCAAGTATGTTCCAAGCCCAGAGCTGGGTTGTCTCTTCAAGTCGAACCAAATATCCATTAACAGTAAATACCACAGAAGACAAAGACTGCTAGGGAACCATAGAAGATGGCTGGGAAACAACTCTTCTGTGAACACAAAAGGACTTGTTTAGAGTAGAAGCCATTAAGGCAAAGCCATCAGGTTACATTCCAGAAGGAATTAGAATAATTAATGCACATTGATAATAGCACTTGAGCTATGTGGTAAATTAAGATCATTTTAGTTTTTGCAGCATAATGAAAAATGTTCCAAGCTTACTAAAAATTTAATTTTTTAAGACTGCAAAGATTGTGATTACATTTTACAGTCAACCCTATCCATTAATGATTCAATTATCATAGTCAGGTTATGTACATTTGAAGAAGAACAAATAGGAATAATTAAATAGTTAGCAAGTCTTTGTTAAAAATATCTATTCTATGACCCATGACTTCTGTGGATTCATCTGAATGTTTGCATTTGAATATTTTTGCTGAACTCATTTGCCTTCAGATAATTTTGGTCAGTACAAATTTCTCAAGCTGTAGAGCAAAACTCAAGTCATCTACCATTTCTCA
>JAQHUG010000321.1:1803554-1817394 GCA_028555095.1 Dicrostonyx torquatus
CAGCAGCTCTCCAGGCTAGCTTGCTTCTGGCTTCCGTGCTGACTGCTAGACTCGGTTTCCTGTTTGCGACCAGAGGAATGTGGTTTGGGACATTGATCTGTAAGTTTTATCCCCTCCAATAAAATATCCCCTTTTTAATCAAATTGGTGTAAGATTGTCCTGCGACAATAAGACACTGAGAGAAACAATTAATAAATAGGACCTCCTAAAACTGAAAAGCTTCTGTAAGCAAAGGACATGGTCAACAAGACAAAATAACAGCTTAAAAATGAGAAAAGTTCTTCACTAACCTCACATCAGACAGAGATCTGATCTCCAAAATATACAAAGAACTCAAGATTGGCCATCAAAAAATATATAATAATCCAATAAAAAATGGAGTACAGATCTAAACAGAGAATTCTCAACAGAGGAATCTAAAATAGCTGAAAGACACTTAAGGAAATGTTCAACATCCTTTGTCATCAGAAAAATGCAAATCAAAACAACTCTGAGATTCTATGTTACACTTGCAAGAATGGCCAAGGTAAAAAACAATTAAGACAGCTTATGCTGGAGAGGTTGTGGGGTAAGGAGAACACTTCTGCATTGCTGGTGGTAATGTATAGCTTTTTTGGATGTCAGTGTGGGGATTTTTCAGAAAATTAGGAAACAACCTTTCTCAAGACCCAGTAATGTCACTTTTGGGTATATATCCAAAGGATGCTCAATCCTACCACAAGGATATGTGCTCAATTATGCTCATAGCAGCATTGTTTGTTATAGACAGAAACTGGAAACAACCTAAATGGCCCTTGACCAAAGAGTGGATAAGCAAAATGTGGTACATTTACACAATGGAGTACTACACAGCAAAAAAAAAAAATAATGACTTCTTGAATTTTGCAGGAAAATAAATGGAGCTAGAAAACATTATGTTGAGTGAGGTAACCCAGACACAAAAAGACAAGTATCACATGTACTCACTCATAATTGCTTTTTAAACATAAAGCAAAGAATACCACCCTCCAAATCACAATCCCAGAGAACTTAGACAACAATGAGGACAATAAGAGAGACATACATAGATCTAATCTACATGGGAAGTAGAAAAAGACAAGATCTCCTGAGTAAGTTAGGAGCATGGAGACCTTGGAAGAAGGTTGAAGGGGAGGAGAGCAGAGAAAAATGTAGAGCTCAATGAAAATAAATAAAAAAAGAAATACCATGCAGATACCATTGTTACTACATTCTGCACATGCATTTTGTTTATCCTTTACATGAAGCTGTGATTATTTTTAGAAGCAAGCTTAAATAAACTCTCACTTTAAACATTAAAAAAGAAGGCTAACATAATGATGTACATAATATCTATCATCAACCTACAACTTGGAAATAATTGTTTATTTCTAATACCGTGGTGAAAACTTTAGAAAAGCCCCAGTTTTTCTAAAGATCTAAGTTCCTATTTGTCAAGGGATAGAATACTCCAAGTCTACCTCATCTTGATCACAGGGACAGGTGACATTCAAATGTACTTACTTGAACTGAGAAACTTATCTTAATGATTTTTATGCTCTGTGAAAGAGCATAGTCCCTACAGTGACTTCCACAGTCTTTCCACAGTCCCTTCTCTGTGAAAGAAAGATAGATGATAAAGATGAAATTTAAGCACCCATTCCTCTAAAGGTAGCAATGGGCAGAACTCCTTAATCCATGTTTTTGCCACTTGCGCTAATGTAGTAATATGGTAGTCCAATGGAATGAGTTGGTGATGATATGTCTATAGTACCATTTCTGTGCATTTTCTGTCCACCCAAGCAATAACAAACTTTGATGAGTACTGAGGTTAACAATATAAGATTAATTTCAGTAGAAACATGCTTCATAATATTCCTTCCGTTATCCCTTCTTCCCCCTTTCCTTTAGTCTTAAATCATTCTGCAATCATATAACTCAAAGGAGAATATTCGTCCCCTCAGCAGACTGAAAGACGTTAAAGTTGTACAGGACTTCAAAAAGTGGAGAGTCATTCTAAGTTTTCTTTGTCATCCATAGTAATCTCTTAACAAAATGAGTATTCCCCCAAAGCCCCTAAAGAAGGAGATAGTCAAAAGAGGACCACCGAGAACTGAGATAGCACTGTGACTGCTGTGTATGTAACACTTGTCTCTTCACTTGGTTTTGGACTAAAAGTAATAGAGTCTTCTGATTCAGTACTAATTCATGTAAGTACCACCTCCGAATTCACACACAAGTCACAGCAGAAGCCTGACACACTAAACTGAATAACATAACTGAAATCAATTATTGGTGCTTTTATAGCCTAATTCTGTTGCTACCTAAATGCAGATTAATAGAAAATCTAATTTTTATTATGCCTCACCTACAACTTTTAATAAATATTAATGCACATGACTGTGGCTGACCTCCCTCTAGACTTAAAATCAATAGTTGTTGATTAAGGTCTTTTGGGCAGCATTTCAAAGCTGGAGACTCACTATTTATTCCCATTGCCCATTCTCTGAACCTTAAACAGGTTAACAGTGGAGCTATTAAGAATAATAAAGCCTTAGAATAAAACTGATAACCTAACCACAGTTAAGGGGTGGAGGCCTTTATATTTACATGGGTTATATGCCATTTTTAATTAATTTTTATAGCTTTTGAATTCAATTCTTTTATAGATTTTTAATGACTATTAAAAACACAACTGATAGCCTGTTTACTTCATGCAAGTTAAAAGTAACAATCACACATATATCTTATATATAACATTTAATCAATTTGTAAGTATGTATTTAAAGATATAAACATGTTTTCATTATACAAATTCTTATTGACAGCCTTTGTTGTTACCACGAAATTTAAATGCATTATAAATGAATCACAAATTTTAGTTACTAATAAAATGAGGAAAAGTGGGAGTCCTTGATGGTGATCAAGGCTTTCGTATCTAAAGTAAAAAAGGACAGATCAATGGCTACTATAGCCAACTCAAGGCAGTGACTTCTAGGTCCTTTGTGTAGAGAAGTTCTAAGAATAAATACAGGAAGTTGAGCTAAAAGACTTTTATTATATCTTCAGATGAGGATTGTAGACAGAGATCCTTTGGTAGAGTGGGTTCCATAGGTGAGCCGTTGAGATGCTTGTCTGGGTCTGTTTATAAGGCTTTGATTGTGAGAACTGGGATAGGTATGCAGGGGAATCGGATCAGTCCAGTTGGCCCACTGATGACTTGTCTAGGAGTCTCTCAGTTTCCTCACACATAACTTCTAAGAACTATTACTCATGGCTATTGCATGGAAGGAAAAGGAAGTAAAAGAGAAAGAGGACAGAAATTAAAACTACTCCTGCTATTTGGGACCTCCAGGCTCCACAAGTCAAGGACATTTCTGGCTTTTGGACGAGAAAACTATACTTAGTCCTAAACTGCTTGAGTAATTTCATCATCTGTTACCATTTTGAACAAGTTTATAACCCTGATTTTCTTTATTAATCATAATGCATTTTTTTTCCTGAAGATATCTCCGTGGGCACATTTACTCTTTAAACTATTGCTTGGTGGTCAGTATTCTATTGTACTCTAGGGACTCCCTTCCTGCCACCACGTCTAAGGAACATCACAGAAGAGAGGGAATAAAAGTTTGGACAGGCTAGGGGAACATTGTTGGTAAATAGAGACTTCTAGTAATATCAGGCCTGTTGTACACAGGAACTCACAAAAACTGTGGTTGCCTCTAAAAAACCTAAACAAGAGTAAGCCTATCAAAGTTCCGGCATGAATGGGAAAGGGATTCTCTAGTCCTATCCCAAGCTGAGAGGTATTGGCGACTTATAGCTTCTAGGGAGAGGGAGGACAAGCAGTTTGTTGTAGGGATGTGGCACCTCGGTTTTCCCATGCTCAAATAGAAGGACTTTATGTGCTCTGACAGAACTAACTACACTCAACAGATTCTAAAGAAAATGATAGAGAATAGGAAATTAGGAGACAGTTGTATGGGAGTCTGGGAGAAGTTGAAGGCAGGAAATAAGTAAGTATGACCAAAGATCCTTGCATACAAGCATGAAATTCTCAAAGAATAGATGCATGCAATAAAAATTTAAGTGCATAGCACAGTATTACTTATGTCATAGAGATTACAGCATCAAAGAATTTGAGGACAGCTATCCAGTTGTTTTGAAGTAATGAAGAATGAAAGCATATGCCTAACTAGTATAGAGGACATAAAATTGGGAAATGCCATCGGTATGAAAAATTATAAGGTTTTAGTTGGAAAATGCACAAACCTGGCATCAGTTGTGATCATCTGAAGGCTTACGTATTTGTCAGTGGGACCAAACAGAACTACTTTAAGTTAGTGAAATTTCCTTCAGCCTCTATATAACGAAACAAATTCGAGCTCAGGGCTGATGTGCAGATCTGGATAAACTGAGGGTAAAGCAGAAAAATGCAACGAAGTATTTTTTTCAGCTAAGCATGTATATTCTTAGAAACTCCACAAAAATATAAAGCCATAATCCATCCTCCAGGTAAAAAACTGACTACAGAATAGTTTTGTACTTAACACAGAATTAGAAACATTTCTGATAACCATGCTAAAGCATAGAATAAAAACAGGCACCTATGAATTACAAAGCTTTGTTCCAATGAAGAGGTTCCTGCTGACATAAAAATGCCTGTGTAGTTTACACAAAAGGGCCTTTTATTTTACAATTGGTAGTTAGAAAATAATTTAATATATTTGAAATGTTCACCAAGATTATATAATAGGAGTCGACTATAACATCTTGTATGTGTGGGTGCTGTTTTAAATATATACATATTTTAGTACTTAGAAGTCTGATTTCAGCCAGTTGCATACCCTGACGAGAAGTAACAGAACCTAATAAAAACCTGTTTTACTTGTAACTTTTACCTTTTACTCCTGGTATTTTCCTTATGATCACCTCCACCCCTCATTATTGACTCAACACTAAAGTTTTTTTTTTTTTTTAAACTGTCTTCTTACTGACCACCTCCATTTTACTTCTTCCATTTCTTATTATTCTCTTGGAGACACTCCAACATGTTTTAAGTTTTCTGCCCCCTATCTTATTACAAACACAATGAATACAGATAAGCAAACACAACTCCATTATATTGTATAGGCCTTAGTTATTACAAAGCAATAATCACTGGAAATAATTTACAATGAGGAATTTATTCTTGATGCAATGTAAATAGTGTATTATCATTTTAAAACAGATTGAAGATAATTATCAAATGCCAATATTAGTATATCTAATGACTGAGTAACATTAATTGAATATTTTGTAAAGACACTAGTTTAGATTCAGTACAAAAATGACTACTGGGTGACAAGAGATCAAGCTCCAACAGCTTATATTCTTCATGAACTGTTTGTTTCACCTTCATCACAACACTACACAGCCCCTTTGATGTCTTTAGACACAAAACCAGAAGCTCAAATTCTTCAATTATTTGTCCATAATGAAATAGTCAAACTTGTGAAATAGACACATCAATCCAGGTGACCCTTTTGTGGAGCAGAATAGGATGTTTAGCATACACACACACACACACACACACACACACATGCATTCACACATATGTGAAGAGAGCTGGAAAATGAGCTTAGCAATGTACCAATGTTCTTAGGGTGCAGAATTTGGTTGATGAACATAAAGATAGTCATGTAATTTATGGTATAAAGAAAAGACGCATATTGTGGATTTTATTGTTCGATTTCGATTTATTCTTTGATATTCCTGGAGAAGAATAAATTCACATTCTTGATGTCTTTGTAAAACTGGTGTTCTTTTCTCCATTTTCTTTCATTTCATCCTCTTTCCTGCATCCATTCCTTAACTTTCCTTTACATGGGTAGCTTCCAAACCTTTATCACATATATATTTCAGAGTGTCCGGTTTCTAAGTAGTATTGCTTACTACAGTTCACCTGTAAATCTTTCCAGAATATCAAGGTCAAAATGTTCAGACCTAACCGTCCTATATTCCTTAGCCCTCCTCAATACTTCTCTGCTGCAAGAACAACTCTTCTCCATTGGTCTCTCAGTGATCCAGACAACACCAGCATCCATAGTCACATGATTTCTTCCAGTCTCCAGTCAAGAATAAAGTAACAGCATCACTACTGGTTAGTTGCTGAGTTTACCCTGCACCAATTCGCATTTGTCAAATATGTGGCAAACTGTTATTGCCTTACATATTCAGAAAGTAAAATAATACAAAAAACACTGAATAGATGTAATAAATGCAGTAATATTTTTATCACAACTTCTCTACCCTGTATCATGCTCTTTGTTCCCTCACTTCTTTATGAGATTTGAATTACCCTGAATATTGCTGGAATCCTTAATTTGATTCAAATTTAAGACCTCATTTCTATACCTATATATCTCTTAAATATGGGTTTTGTGCAATTTGGGCCAAGTCTTTGGAGTTTTGGTTTCATTTCTTAACTTTGATAAAACAATATTATTTATTAATATTGGTTTTGTTACCAATCAGTTCCAATTGGGCCTTAAAAATGCATCGGTCTCAATATGGTATTTGCAATAGTGTCTTATTAACCTTAGAAAAAGTATATTACATGATGTAGGAGGGTCCTTTTGTATTTAGGTTGCTTTCATTGATTAATAAAGAAACTGCCTGGGCCTTTTGATAAGGCAGAAATCAGATAGGTGGAGTTGAAAGGATGGAATGCTGGGAGGAAGGGAAGTGTGGCAGACACCATGCTGCTCCTGCCCAAGATGGACACTGGTTAGACTCAGGCCGGTAAATCATGACCCCATGGTGACATACAGACTATTAGAAATGGGTTAGTTTAAGATGTGAGAGTTAGCCAATAAGAGGCTAAATCTAATGGGTCAGGCAGAGTTTAAATGAATACAGCTTGTGTGTAATTATTTTAAATTAAGATAGCTGGGTGCAGAGAATGCGACCCATGCTGGGAACACAGCCTGCCCACTCCAGGAGCTGGCGCCAATTGCAACAATTACACTATTTCATTTTCCATTTTTGCCTTTGACTTCCCCACAAATCTTCTAGTATAACCTATACAGATCTGGGACTGCTTTCTTTTGTATTTTACTAGTTCCATAATTTCTGTATTATATTTTAACTTATGTTAATGCACCAAATTCTTTTTGGTTTCAGATAATCAGATCAGAAGGTTTATTTCCTCCAGGAGTAATAGAACTCCTAGTTCATCCTTTATTCTTAAGCCTTCACATAGAAGATTCCTAGGAATTGTCTTATGATATTTTTCTGGTTATTACTATTCAATCTACTCTAGTTTAAAAAAATGTTCGCAGGCCTCATGGGAATAATTTTGAATATTAGTTCTTTATTATGTTTCACTTTAAAAATATTTAATGTAATGTGACCATGCATATTAACTATCAAGATAATGTTTGCATTGTATTTAATACTACTCATTTGTTCAAAATACTATTAATAACAGAAAACAAAATTTATGGAATAAGAAAATGAAAACTATTCTCCCTAGAGAAGTAGCAATATTAAAAGTGCTTGTTAGCAATTCTTTTTGTTTATATGTTTGTTTGTTTATATCACAGAGTCAGGTGGGTGTTTGGTTCCACACCATGCAGGTAGAGGTCATGACAGTTGGTGCAAACTGGGAGGGATCTTTTTCCACATGTGAAATACAGGAACAAATCAAGTCATCAGGATTGATAGCTGCTGAGTCATCGACCAATCTCATGAGTTGTTTTAACACACACACACACATATAAAAATATGTACAGTATAATATATATGATGAATATGTGTATGTGTATATGGGGAGGGGATCACTTAATTATTCAAAAGCTTTTAGTCATAATTCAGATTTTTTTTGGCCTATTGGGTTTAATAAACCTTACCTGAAAACTCAAATGCAGCTTCAGAAAAGGACATATCAGGTAGGTGACTAATGAATAAAAGTGTATTGTGTGCTACATTTCTCCTAGAATTACAATATTTTCCATAAATATTTGGGTTAAGATGGAGATTAAACAACCTTAAGTATTTTAGGGGCTAGGAGAATGGGAAGGGTGCATCAGAAAGTCACTAAAATATCCTTATTATTACATTTAAATTGAGATTGAAGAATTTTCTGCAAGAAAATCATGAATAATTGTGGCCCGAAGCAGTGTGAGTAGTTGGTTAAAGACTGTTGCAATGAAGTCAAGGTCATAGCTCCAGATAAGGGCCAGTTAGCTTTGAATTAAGAAGTGATTCTGGCTCATGGTAATGAGCTATTCCTAATGTGAGTGTATTGTAAAATTGTCCCATAGGTCTGTGTGAAGCCAAGAAGACAGAAGCCATTCAGAGCACACATGTGTGGATCTGGGGAAAGTAATTTAAAGCACACATCCTATGAACAAGAGACCTAATAATAGATCTACATTAGCGTTGCTCATGAGAAGGTAGGCTCATTTCCATAGCTACAAGAAACAACTGTAATGTGTACAAGGATTTTTAAACTTGCAGTGTATAATTCCAATTTCCTAAAGGACATAAAAATACATATTTATAGTCTGTATGTTATGGTTGCATGTACTAATTACAGAAATTCATTGTATGAGAAATGATAATCCTGAAATGTCTGTCAGAGAATCCTGGAATAGAGATCAAAAATCAATAGTCATAAAACCTAAACCATAGAGTGCTCTCTTTCCAAACAAATACAAATCTTAGTATATTAATTTGCCTCAATCCTGCTTCAACTGTTACATGAAACTGATTCAAAGTCATCTCAAAGCTGAACAGTTTGGATTCATCCTGTCTTAGGTATGGATTCAAGATATGAACTGTGTCTTACATGGTCTAAGAGTTGGTCTTCAAGCATTTAAATACTGACTGCTATTTGATGTGAACAGAATTATATTTCCACATTGATAAATCTCCTTCAGACACACAGCATAACTTTGGTTCAAAGTTCTTTTTTGCTAAATTGGGAGAGGTAGTAATACTCTAACAACAATAAGATATGTGATAAAGGAAATGTTTATAATTATTCCATTGACACTGGTAAAAATTGGACGATTTAGAACAATAGGTAGACTGTAGACCTAGAACAGCAATTTGCTTTAACTTGGTACCAGATAATTTGTTTTAAATTTGTTCTCATGTGATCGTTCATGCTTTATTTTATGCTTCTCTCTTACAAATCTATACCTACTTCATTCTAATAAAAGTTACTTTTTAGACCATGTAGGAAACAAAAGCCACTCAGAACAAAGTTCCTCCTCTCTCAAAATCCTCCAGCTTACTTTCTTACATTTTAAGGATGACAGAAAATAAAACTGTCTTCTGTGGGTAAAGACCTCTGAAAGTCCTCTGTCGTTTTCAACCCCAAATAACCTTCACTTGTCATGAACGTGAAAGACATGATGGTACATTTCCTTTCTCCCTATTCTTTTCTGAATACTTCTCTCTGCTTCCCTGCCCCCACATCTTTCTCCTCCTCTGCCCTCCTCAACCATTCCTTCCTAGCTCTCTTTTTTCCTTTCCCCTTCTATTGTCCTGTTTATTCTTCCTCTTCCCTGTCCTGGCTGCTCTCCTTTCCTTCCTTTCTCATGAGACTTTCATAAATCTAAGTATGAACAACTTCTTTTTTTTAACATGATATTAAAATTCTGCAATCTTCCTTTGCCAGTTGTAACTACTTTCTTCCATAGCTTTGTCCCCAGATGTTTTCTGTTATACTCAGTTTGTAACTGTGCTGAAATGAGGAAGAAGCTATATAACATCTCTCCTTGACTCTCTTTCTGGAAGCAGTTGTGTTTTAGTCCTTCTAAATGCCAGTGAAATTCTACTTCCTCTGCTCTTTTTGTCTAGCACCACCATTGATATTTGACTTCCTCCACTTCACATAATTTTTTCTTATGAATAGAAATCACCAAACAAGCCTTTATTTTTAATAGGAGGTTTGCACTAAATTTCAGATCAATTACTTTCCTTTAAAACCCCCTCAATGCTGACATGTTTCCTTATTATCTAGCCATTCACTTCAGGCTTCTCTTGCCCTTCTCTGGTTCTTTGACGCTGAAGCCTACTTAGTCATTTGAACTCCATTTTTGACTTGTCCAGTCCTCTTTTGCTTTTCAAGTTCCCCATAAATCTCAATCATAGCAATTCCGATTTTACTGTTTTAAGTGTCATTTATAACAGATCGGGTGGATGATAACAAAACAAGAAGTATACTCTTATTTTATTGATTCAATCCATTTTGTCTGTTCAAATATATTTGCTTTAACCTCATCCCCAGTCCCTTAGACTCACTGCACAAACTACATGATAAAGAAACCTACTAACCCACTAGCTAAAGTCTAGATTCTCTAATGCTCTTTGACATTAGCATATGTAGATATTCTGAGCATTCATTGTTCTTTTCTCATTTTTCCTGTGTCCAAGCCACAAGTCCCAGCCATAATTAGAGGTAATAAACATGATGGTGTATTGTCCAAGGCTGAGAATCACCAGACTGGTGAGAATTGTGATGACCTAAGCAATCTAAACTCATAAAAACGTGTCTGCTTGTGAGATCTCGGCTCACAGCCTCTATGCCAGTGTTCTTCAGGTGCTGGTTTTCTGTCCCTTGGTCATAGCATTTGATGTCTAACTCTTTTATGGCTAATAAGAGAAAGCTATAAAGGTTTCAAAAAATCAAGATAAATTAGGGAAACAATTATCAAAATAAAAGATTCTTTTGTACTTAATAATTGGTTCCTTTAATTTGCTTAAGGAAATATGCAAAGATACAAACACAATTATAATCAACAAACTTTTTCTTCATATACACTTGAGAACTTTAAAATTATTTTTATACTTTATAATATGTATCAATCATCACTATCTTAATAGAACACACCCACTATTTTCCTAAAGAAAATACCATAGATATAGATTCTTCACTAGGTGATACCAGGATTAGTGTGAGCCATAAAAACCAGCATTGGAGTCTGAAAGTAAATTTTTGTTCATTTGAAGTAAATTACTCCTTTAAAAGATACAAGCAGTCTGGTCATAATTGAACACTATTAAGAGTCCAGTCAGAGTTAATTTACTAAAATGAGAGGTTAATTTCTAAGAAAGAACACTTTTCTAGCACTCTCCTATCATAGGATTAAATGCAATATTCAATTTTATCATGTTGTGATCAGTCCAATAATTGTAGTATTTATCAAATACAAGATATGACATTCACTGTAGGATGTACAGACATTTTGTGCTCGCAAACCACCACTAAAGGAGCCTGCAACATTAAACACACAGAGCTGTCCCTTTGCAAGATACAGAGCCTCTTATCAACAAAGAAAGCTGAGAGAGGAAGTGATTAATTTCCTGGTAATCTTTGTGTTATCTGTCTGGGGAAAGATGATACTGAATCCCCCCTCAGACTCTTATTGTAAGTCTGTATTTCTCACTCATCTACAGAAACTTTCTTTATGGGAGGGGGCACATGTATTTTACAAAGGGTTTTGATGTAGTTATGTTGTTTGAAGGGCCACTTGTTTGATCCTGGCTGCCCAGACCCGAAATAATCACACAGAAACTGTATTAATTAAATCACTGCTTGGAATATTAGCTCTAGCTTATTATTGGCTAACTCTTATATCTTAATTTAACCCATATTCATTAATCTGTTTATTGCCATGAGGCTGTGGATTACCAGGAAAATCAGTCCAGAATCTGTTTCTGGCATGGGCTACATGGATTCATTCTAAGTCCTCTTTCTTTCTCCCAGCCTTCAGTTTAGTTTTCCCCAACTACCTCTGCTCTACCCTATCAACAGGCCTAAGACATTCTTTATTCACCAATGGTATTCACAAAATACAGAGGGAAATCCCACATCAGCTCCCCTTTTCTGTTTAAATAAAAAAGATTTTAACTTTAACATAGTAAAATGACATATAACAGAAGTTATCAAGCAAGAATTATAGTTACAATATTTTTATCTATTTATCTTTTATTATAACTAAGGAAAACCATAAGTATAACAATTCTTCACTCCATCAAAGATTCCAGGAGGATATAATATTACCTAAATAAATAGAAAGTGCATTGTAAGCAACTTCCAAAACTCTAGACAGAGACATATCTCTTGACAGAGACATCTCACTGCCTGGACAGTCACCCAAAGTTCTTCTGTATCATTGGGGCATCCAATTTTCAGCCTAGAGGCTGATAGTATTCAGAAGACATTTCCATGAATCAGGAAACTTCAATGACATGTCTGGCTATATTGACAGTTTGTCAGTAACTTTCTTCTGTATCCTGTAGAATGTCTGGCAGACATTATCAGGAGGCAGGAGCCCCAAAGGATTGTCTTACTTTCTGGCAAATTCAGCAGCCATTTTTCTGTGGTTCCTGCAAGTAAAGTCAAACAGTTCAGGAAAAAGCAGTTTCTTGTCCAAATGGCTAACTAATGCCATAAAGAGCCTCTTTGATGCCCATCTTCCTCTTGAAGTAATTGGTGCTGCCAGAAGCAGATGTGTCTCATGTTATGAAAAGTCCTAAGTTCTTAAACATTTTAAATGCCATATTCTGTAGTCTTTGAAAGATTTGAAGAATACCTATCTATCTGAAATACATCTCTATATTTAAAACCTAACTAACATGACTAAAACCTAATATATTTAAATAATTAAAATGTAACATGTTATAAAACCTAACTAAAATGACTACAAGCTTGACTATTCTGGATGATTATCTATTAAGGTATATTTTTTAATTGTACATTGCATTTTTCAATGAGCTGTACAAACACAACCCTTGATCAAGAGCAGAAATACACATAACAAAATTTACCTTAAATTTATATCAATAAAACAAGATCTATACCAATGCAAAATATCCATCTCTATAGCATATCCCCTTTAAATGTAAACATTTATAAACAATATTTGGGAATTTGGGCATAGTTCTCTCCAAACTATTTTCTGCTGTCTATTGGGTGAAATATTTTTGGGGGTGTTCACAGTGACCTTTTGGGGGGTCTTGGTCCATCAAACCACATTCATCTAGCAGGATTCCACAGGTTCTCATCCTCTATAGAAACAAAAGAACTTCTTCCAAAGCAACAAATCCTTAGACCCATATTTTGAAGCCAAGATATCTTAAGAGTATATATGTTGGTTTAGTTCAACAGTCTGTACAATGAAATGTCTCTCTGTACTTAACTCATTTATAGTCAAAAATTCAAAGAAAACCAATAATATACATAATCCAGACTCTGTATTTCATCTTCACGTGGCTTGTTTTTATTCAATTACTTTTTGATGTTTATTTTATTATCTTTATTCCCTTAATCTATGACTGTCTGTACTCTTGTCTCTCTAAAGACATGGTTTTAATTTTTAAAACTATTTACTTCCTTTTATAACTGTCTATATTTTTTCTCTCTCTCCCAAGTTTATGTACATTTATCTAACACTATGACTCATTTAGAGTTCTTTTATGTCTGAAGAATATGTCCTATTGTATATCTATAATTATTTATGTCCAGAAGCACTTCTTAAAATGCTAAATGCTTCTTAAAATCCTAAACTGTGGCATTGCTAAGGAACATATAGCCCTGTGCTGCGGGAGATTAAGCCCTCTTGCTTTTGGCCAATGGCTTCTAAGATACCCGCCCAATGTGGGGCGTGGTTTTCATTTTAAAAAAAGGTCTCAGCCGCTCTCTGAACTAACTTGCTTCCAGCTTTCATGCTGACTGCTAGACTTGGTTTCCTGTTTGCGACCAGAGGAACATGGTTTGGGACATTGATCTGTAAGTTTTATCCCCTCCAATAAAATACCCCTTTTTTAATCAAATTGGTGTAATATT
>JAQHUG010000321.1:1824911-1847848 GCA_028555095.1 Dicrostonyx torquatus
TTGCTTCCGGCTTTCATGCTGACTGCTAGACTCTGTGGCAGTTTTATTTAAGTCACACAAGTTTAATAAAGGCCAAAATACACACAGATTACTATACCAGAGAGAGCTCCTCCAAAGAAGCAGGCACGATGGTGTCCGTGCAGAGAGAGCGCTTTCCACGTGGGCCTATCATTTTATACCCCTCTTTGGACCTGGTGGTCCAGCCCCATTAATTAATTACAACTAATTAGGGGGCGGAATAATTAGCTAATGGCAGGGCGTGGCTACAAGCTGAAATGGCCAAGACCACTCCCCTTCACAACTTGGTTTCCTGTTTGCGACCAGAGGAATGTGGTTTGGGACATTGATCTGTACGTTTTATCCCCTCCAATAAAATACCCCTTTTTTAATCAAATTGGTGTAATATTGTCCTGCGACAATAGCCCTGCCTGTTTGCTTTACACAGTCCAGCATGGCTGAGCTGTTCATTGCCTCCAGAGCCATGTACATTGCCCCATTTTCAAGCACACAGTTGGTCTATATTGCCATTAAGCAAATTGTAGCTGTCTATTCACAAACCTTATTTAAATGCTCCCTTGCCAGACCTAGTCAGAATTATTGCTGGCAGCAGGGCCCAGGAAGCTGTCTGTTCAAAATAGCTTTTTTTCTGCTACTGGTGTGTCAGGAAAACCTCTTTTAAAGGATCTGCAGTGTGCCACTAGCCAAAAAAAAAGTGACTAAGGTTTGTTTTTCTGTGTTTATAATTCCTTTCCAAACTTTCTTAAGTTTTACGTGGATTTAGTCGATCATGTTGGAGTGCAAATTTGTTGTATGAATGGCCGCTTATTTGTCCCTAGCTGTTCAGCCCAAAAATAACTATACAGAAACTGTATTAATTAAATTACTGCTTGGCCCATTAGGTCTAGCTTTTCATTGGGTAACTCTTACATCTCAATTTAACCCGTCTCCATTAATCTGTGTATCACCATGACACTGTAGTTTACCAGGTAAAGTTTCTACAAGCATCTGTCTCTGGCAGGGGCTACATGGCTTCTTTCTAAGTCTTCTTTCTATCAGCCTCTGATTTAGTTTTCTCAACCTTGCTCTGCTCTACCCTATCAACAGGCTTAAAACAGTTTCTTTATTCACCAATGGTATTCACAGCATACAGAGGGGAATCCCACATCATAGTCACATCTTAAACTTTATTGTGTGTGCAGTACTGAGTTAATGGTCAACAGAAAAGTTTTCAGCAAATTGTGCTATGCTGAAACAGACCTAAAATACACAACTTGGAATCAGACTCCTGACGTTTGAACCCATACTTTCTACTTAGCTGTACTGAACAGAACTACCATCTTGCCTCCTGGGGATTGTTACTCTGTTGGCCATGATGCTTACAGAGACCCACTAAACTCTCCTTAAAATAGTGACATGAACATTAAAAACAATATGTTTGATAGTTATAACTTTAAAATTTTTACAAAAATTATTGTCAGTTAGTTCTTATTACCAGTGGCATATTTAGTGTTTGTGTTTTATATGAAAAGGGTCAGAGATATAGTTGCTGGAAATTACTGTATACACCCTATCACACAGGGTAAGTATAGAAGGTCAAATGATCAGAGGCTCAGTTCCCAGACTGAAAGAGAGATGGAATAGATTGGGAGGTGAAGTAAATTAAAAACACATCCAAAACAAAACCCAAGAAGATTTACTGAAGAAGATGTCAACAGAATAGAATTAATGTTAAAGAAAAATTATATAAATACACAATCAGACATGTTGGAGAAGGCTCAAAATATAAATATGGGTAGTACCTACCATCTCTTCTGGCTCAAAATATAAATATGGGTACTACACACCATATCGTCTCTCCTCCTTCACATGTTGCTATTGCTATTGATGTTTGTAAAAGGAAATATATTAGTGATATTTAAATGTTAATTATATCGCAGAGGTTATAGAAGAGTAGAGTTTTTTCCAAGTGTTTTAACAGGCTCTTAAACATATGATACAGAAATATTTTCCAAGCAACCATTTTCTTTGCATTAGCCTACGCAAAGTTACCACTGTGACTTATTTACTTCTTTTCATTGAATTAGAGCTTGTTGGGGGAGAAACCAGCTTTCTGTGGGCAGTAAAAGGCAAGGTAATATAGTTATCTACATATACTGCAGTGAAAATGGGTGCTAATAATGTGGAAGTCGCTTTGGAGCTAGGTGATGAATGGAAATTTTAGATGCATGTTAGAGATAGAGACAAAATAGATTCTTCTGGTGAGGCCTGAAAGCAAAGAGAAGGACCAAAAAGAACATCTCTAGTGTGTTAGTGAGCACATAACACATAAATAAACAGGAACAAAATGTTAGTGGGAATGTTAATACTATCTCATCATCATGGTAAGTCTAAGACAAGAATATAAACTCTCCAAACCAGATAATTGAAAACAGGAAAATAAGAAAGACAATCCTCATTACAAAAGTACAGTGAACTTGGGTGAACTGATTTTTGTTTTGTTGTGTAAAGGAAGATGAAATATGTCAGTGATGAAATTGGTCATGTTTATTAGGAGACTACTCTGCAAAGTGTGGAAGGAGCAGGGTGATTCCTCCTGCTGCTTTAGAAAACAGTGGAGGAAGAGAGGGATTAACTAAAGAACTTATGGGTGTGATGATGTCTCTCAGTCATATAGTGTTTACTTAACCATGCTCTGGCATTGAAAATGAGAAAGACGAGAGAGACAAAGCAGACACAATGGTCTGACAAACTCAAAAGATACAGAACTTAGAGATTCAGGTGACTATCATTCCTCTCCTTGAAGATAATCAAATAGATTATGTGAAAATTTAATTTAAAAAGTTAAGGCATGTTCTAGGAAAAACTGAAGGGATTTGATTCACAACCATTTGACAAAAATTAATATAACTGTGAGTTTAAAATTTTGTTGTTGTAGTTACTCTCCTGAGCAGACCACATGACATAATGAAGTAAAATAGACAGGAGCAAAGTGGGCAAATGAATGAAAGACCTTATGAGGAGAAACGAGGAAGGAGGTATACGTACCAAGAGGCATGCTTTATCCTTCAAGAAAAGTAAAGAAAGACCCCAAAGGTGACACATCTGCAGAGTACCTGCTTACCACCCACCCACGGGACAAGGCACATCCCTCCACAGTGTCAAAAGCAATATCCTCACAATGAACAGTGACATTACATTTTAAAGGGGAGTGGAATAGTGGTATGACATTAGTGGGTCTGTAGGGCATAAAATCAAACCATAAAGATTGAAGGGAATTAATTGGCTTTGCTGTTTTGGATTCATGTGGGTCTTATCACTCTTTCCTTCTTTTATACTTTTCTACTTGTGATTAGTGATATCTATTGTATGTCTGACTACTATTGTATTTTGCACATAGAAGGGCTAGGATGATTTAGAAGGTTTTTAGATAAAGCTGGACTTTTTAAACATTAATGTGGACACTGGAACAAATTAAGAGTTTGGGCTATATTGACTCCAAAATACGGATATAATTGAAACTGGAGGTAGAATAAGTGTATCTTACTTAACATAAGGACATCATATTCTATATTGAATGTTATGATTGTTTAGTACTTACAGATTTAGTTAAATTTTACTACTAATGTTTTAAAAACAAATCCTCTGATCAGTTAATCTGAAGCAGTCATATGTTCAAGAATTAAGGCAAGCCATCCCTTTGGGTAATGCTATTGTATATTCACTGTATTTTCTTTCTCTGACACTGAGAACTCCAAAATATTAAGAACTTAGTTTTGCTTGTTTACTGCTGCATTGTCAATGGGAGGAATGTGCATGGTCAATCTACCAACAGCTACAACCTTAAAACAAAACGACAAAATTCTGAATCTTCCTTCTCCAGAAGTCAATGCCATCTTAGGTGTGTGTCATGGAGGCATGACTCATGATCCCCTCTTCCTACTCCATACTTACAAAATCAACTAACTTGATCTTATCCAGGAAATCCCTCTGCTGAGAGTTTATGGGGGCAGCAGCCTTGTCATGCCCAAATAACAGTTTTACTCAATTTCTCTTGCTCTTATAATCTTTCTGCCCCCTCTTCTATAATGGTTCCTAAATTTGAGGACAGGATTTGGTATAGATATCTTATTCATGGTTTAACACTCTGCTGACACTTATTCTGTGTACCTTGGACAGTTTCAAAGTTCATAATTCTGAGTTAATCGCCATCCAACGAACAGAGACTTCTCAGATGCCTGCCAGTGAGCTACACTAAACTATAAGTGGAGGGATGCAAACTAGAGGGAAGTTTGGTATTAAGTCATTTGATCAGATTAAGAGTAATAGTTTCATTCTTAGGACCTGTGAATTTTCATGTTTGGGTTCTTGGTCAGATTTTCAGTATCAGTCACATATTTCCTCAGGTCTTTATGTCATTCAGAGATTATGAGACAGGTATCAGTAATTATCATATGGAACATTGAGAAATTTCTGTAGTAGTCAAAGCATTTGATGAATGGAAGACCAAATTGCATGACTTTGATTGATATACTTTTATTTTGTTAGATTACTGTGTATAACCACCACACATATTCATGAAGACAGAATAGCAGATATGTTTTCTTCTGTCAAATTATATAATTGGTTACATGCTTATATCTGAGGATAAAAGAAACCTTTACTTTGTTTAAAATCTTACTAATTACAGTAGCTGGTATTGAAGACTGCCTATAGAATGTTTATGCTTTCTGTTAGGACCTTTGATCTAAGTATGGTTAATGTATTCAAACTCTAGACATGATCACTTTAAACCATTTGCCTTAGGGAGTTGCCTTAAACTATAACTGAGTCTTCATGATAAAAAATAAAAACAATGTGAAAGGCAAAGGATTAGATTAGTCACTTCTAGATCACTGTTCTCTCTATTGAAAAATAATAGCCTTCTTAAAATATAATTTAAATAACACACGAAATTGCCTTTAATAATGTTCAATTTCAAGCTGTGAAACTTTACTGCTATTTAATTCAGAATATTTTCTTCAATTCACACACACACACACAAAAAAAAAACCACATCATGATCACTACCAGTTGTTGCAATTTCTCCTCTTCCTTTGCCCCTGGAAACCACTAGTCTAGTTTCTGCATAGATTTTCCTCTTCAGAGTATTTTATATAGTAGAATCATACAACATAAGATCTTTTGTACATATATTTCCCCCCTCCACAAGTATGAGTTTTTTAACTGCTCATTAATATTGAAGTGTGTGTCAGTACTTTCATTCATTTTTTATGGCTAAATAGTATTCTGTCATAGCCAGACTTTTTCATACAGTTCAAGGACATTTTTGTTAGTTCCACTTTAAATTGCTATGAACAATGTTGATATGAACATGATCTACAAAATATGAGAAATGGAACATTATAGCAAATTATTAAAGCTCTGAGGATTGAGAGAGTACTAATTATGAAGGCAATAACTGCAGTAGACAAATATATCTGCAGCTCTATTATTATCTCAGTTTGCAGGTGAAAAGACTAAGCCTCAGACAATTTGACTAGTGAAGATTAATATGGTGATGAAGCTGGAGTGTAACCAAATAATCGTCTTGATTTCACATTTAGACATGTTACAACTCCAGTTGTTACCATCTCACACCATTTTAAGGTAGAGTTCATCTTAGTGTTGGTGAAAGGCAGATGTAGAAAACATGGATGGACGTGGATATAATTGTGTTAAATGAAACAGTCCAGGATCAAAACAAAACAGGTGTTTCTTGTATTCCTTGTATTCTCTCAAATGGGAAACCAAGAAGGAAGAAATAAAGAGCATGAGAATTAAAGAGATATAATTAGGGATGTGGAAGGGGATAAGGTGTAAGACGGAGAAAGCTGAGTAAAAGCAATAGAGGAATGATCAAATTGTAGTATGTGCAAGTGTAGAAACACATTTATCTTACTTTGTACAATTAATATACCAATAAAATTAATGCTAACACGAAAAATAAAAATACTATGGAATGAATTATGCCCTCTCAATGTTCTTTTTTATAATCCTAAACTCCCAATGTTTTTATAATAGAGCTAGCCTGTAGGATATAAATATGAGTACATAAGCTGGGTATGTTGACTCCTCTGGAACTCTGAGAAATTTTGGCTAGTTTTAAGCCACTCGGTCTTTAGTATTTCATTATAGTAATATAGGAAGACAAAAAGAAAAATTCTGCAAATTATAGTCTCTAAAGAAAAGATAGAAGAACACTGGTAAAGTCTTTCTAACTAGACTTAGTTTTCTGGAGGAGTTTTCATATCAGATGTAGGAATTTTAAGGCCTTTTGATCTCTTTTCTACCTCCTCACCATTGAATCATCTCAGCTGCCTTGTGAGAAAAACATCTTGGCAAACACAAGACTGACAATATGTTAAGTCTTAGGAACTTTTTGTTGCCAAAGGATATAAAAAATAGATGTGGAACTTTCAGCAACCCAATTATCAGAAAAAAACACATTTATGAAGGGTTAATTAATAGGCAAATTTAATATTGAAGCTACAGTAGAATCTCCTGTTCTTGGCTTCAGAAAGAGACAGGCACTTTGCATTTCCCCGTCTGTGTCAACTTCAGCCACTTGACAGAGCTCTCCTGATTCAAAATGATGAAGCAGGATCAAAATGGGACTACTGGGTAGGACAGCATGCACTATTAGCTTGAAAAAGACAAAGTATGGGAGAATAAAGCATTTTGTCTGTACCAACACATGACAATAAGATGATTCAAATGCGCAGATAATGTCATTAACATTCCTAAGTTTATAGGAAGTACTATCATTGGCTGCTCAGCTACAAAAATTAACAATTCGTGCTGAAGCAGGATAACCGGATATCTCTGCACTATAAAACTTCTGCAATAAATCTGCATGCAAAATGCATTATAAGCTTCATCCATATCATTGTTACTAGTCAAAGTGAACTTACTGAAAATATATTTTACCTAATGGCCATTGTAGTTTCTTATTAATAAAGCAATTTAAAAAATATTAATAAGTAATTTTGAAATACAATGTAGTACTGGTACATATTTAGAAATTATATGAAAGTTAAGACACATTGCAAAATCTGAAATAAAAATATGGTGATAAAATTGAGAGGTTATCTGGTGATAGTAAAGCCCCTTTGAATGATTTCTTCAATAATCCATATTGTTGGAAATCATCTGTGACATCATTAGTAAAGTGGAGAAATCTTGCCACCAAATGATCATCAGTTAATTACAGTTTAATTTACTAAGGTTGATTTAATGTGTAAGATTTCCAAAACAGTAAGCTGAATTGCCTTCAGTCAACAGTGTGACAGCAGTATGAGGTTGTGGCTGTTGTGTAAACACAAGAGACTCCTTCTTTCTTAAGATACATTTCTTAATAATTCAAGATAATTATTTTGTTTGGTTTTTGAGACAGGGTTTCTCTGTGTAGCTTTAGAGCGTGCCTTAGAACTAGCTAATTCAAGATAATTTCTCAAGATACATTTCCCACTAGTTGTGTCACAGCTGCCTAAGGACAGACTTTTCTCTTTATCTCATTTCTTCTTTTTTATTAATTGCAATCACTTTATGCAAGCCCCTGTGACAACCTAAATTCTACTTCAGTAGGATCAATCTTATGATTCCGTGTGTACAAGCATCTTGCTTTGATGTAGAAAAATTATGATGAAAAGTAAACCTTTCTATCAATTTTTTTTCAGGAAAATCTGCTTTTAGATGCGCATATCACAATCAAGGAACAATATTGTAGAAAATAGCATGTTTTATTATATTATTCTTAAAACAATGATTAATATTTTGCCTGGAAAAAAGAACATAAAATTATGGTTGTTTTAGCCTCCAATATTCAAAATTCCACTAATTAAAAAAGCATGCAAATAAATAAATTACAGATGTTCAACTTTTGGGTTTTAAATGTACTTATTTTATCACTCTTTAATTATGCATATGTGGGGAGGGTTAAGGTATATGAATGCAGATGCCCATGGGGACAGAGCTTCACATTACCCTGGCAATGGAGTACTGTGTGCTCTGAACCACCATCTTCCCCTACATTTGGCCTGTTATGACAGTCTTTCCATATTTAAAAAAAGAAATTGTGAGAACTGAATTCTAGAACTTAGATTACCTATGTTAACAAATCTATTCCACAAGAGTCTTGTCAGGAAGAATGTATTTCCTCTTTTAGAGAACATCAGGATGCAAATTAAAAAATGCAGAGCCTGACATAATAAAGTCACTTTCACTGGCCAATCAGCTATGAAATCACCACTTCATGCTGACACAAAATATTATATCTCTCTCTTCTACAGAACTTTTGAGATAAATTCCAAACACTATGTTTAGCTCATTCATCTTATCAGGGTACACCACATAAACGGGACTTACTCTGAACATGTTCACATTATACTATCATCAAACCTAAAACTCTACCCAAAATGATCAAATGTTATTAAATAACTCAGAACTCTCCAAATGAATTTTCCAGCTATGTGAAAGCATAATGCTTTCATTTGAATCACACTGGGAAGCAAGATGACAGAATTTTTTTTTATTTTTATATATTTTTTAGTTTTTTTCCAATCTATTTCTGCTAATCTTTTTTTTCTTGAAAGATTTATATGTTTATGAGTGATGACACTGCACCCTAATAACCTCCTTGATGATTTCCCCCACATCAGTGAGGAGAGCATTGAAAGTCTGACCTTAGAGCACACACTCAGCTCTCCGCACACCTACGTGGGCTCAGTTTCACTACTGCCTCACTATAAGCCCAGACAAAGCAGTTGACCTCTCTATTATTTGTTGCTCCATGTGTAGAGCAGTGATAATACCTATTGTCTTCTTCCCAAGGGTGCTGGGAAGATTAATGAGTTAATAGCAATAAAGGACTCTGGACTCATGAGAAGAAACACTCCTTTGCAAAACCTATAAGAACCTTAAAACACTTCTGTAGGGGACGGATTAGTCATCTTGGCAAACACACTATATCTTCTGAAGACGGTGAATTAATGATGAGCACAGACCCATTTCTCACACTATACAACTATACATTACAAGGTATTTATATAATATGTATTTGACCATTAGAGACACAAAAAAAGAGCTTGTTATACAGTTAGCTGTTTGTCATTTTGATTGTTTCTTTTTCTTTGAAATGCACAGAAGAAAAATATTAAAATTAAAATACACATTAAAATGCAAAGTTAATATGATTTTAAAATATTCAAATTAATACAATTTTATTACTACTGAAACTTAAATTATTATCCACTTTTTCTATAGAGTATCTGGTTTTTAAAATGTCATGAACTATGAGCTGTCCGTGTTATTTCCCTATGTAAGTCAGATTTTCATTGTAAAAGCTATCTTAGTAAATACTGGAAAAGGTTTGGAAATGGAAAATAACATTTCATGTATTATCATTGCTAAGAAGTTAAAATACAAATGGCCTTGAAAATTCTGGTATACTCTTGAATTATTTGATTTTGGTTTTAAAATTTAATGAATTAGGGAAAACACATTTCATTTAAAATACATTCTTTGTTCTCTTTTATCTCTCCTTGTGTTTTTGTTAAATAAACTAAAATTAGTGTTGAACATAATGAGAAGTATAGAACATTTTGCTTTCAAAATCTTTTGTCCCACTATTTCTACAGTTTCCTCTGTTGTTGAATTATCTGTTATGCAGTGTGTATAAAATCACAGCCTTAGAAGATTTATCTTAGTAATATCCACTTATTTCCCAGAACTTATCAGAAGCTTGGAGTAGTAGATTCTATGTTATTTCAAATTAACTGTAGAAACACCAAAGCAAACTTTCTGATGTCCCAGCTAGGTACTTGGGCAGCAGAGGAGTGGGTGCCTGAACTGAACTTGTCCCATAGTTACTTTGTTGAATATCTCAATCGTCACCATAGAAATTTTGCATGATGGATGGAGATAGTGCCAGAGACCCACATTCACACCAGAGCAAGGGATCGTGCTACCAAGGTCCAGTGGAAGAGCAGAAGGAGGGAGAAGATGAGCAAGGACGTCAGGACCGTGAGGGACTGGCCTACCAACAGAGACAGTGTGCTCGATCTATTGGGAGCTCATCAAATCCAGCTGGACCAGAACTGAATGAGCATAAGACCTAACCGGACTCTCTGAATGTGACTGCCAATGGGGACTGACTGAGAAGCCAATGATAATGGCACTGGGACCTATCTCTTCTGCATGTATTTAGTGGCTTTTTGGGAACTTACTCTATATGGATGCACATCTTCTTAGACCGAGATGGAGGGTATCCTGCCCCATCTTAAGGAAGCAGTGGGAGGGCGGTGGGGTAGGAGGGGAGCGGGAGGGCCGGGAACAAGGGGAGTAAATGTAAATTTTTCCTGTAATAAAAATAAGCTTACCCCCCCCCCCCAAAAAAAAACAATTGTTTTAAAAAGCTCTCTTTTTCTACTAGGACCAGGTTACAAAACAACAATACAAAACAAAACAACAAAAACATTCACTAAACTCAAGAGCAGTTTACATAATCTTGCATTTTTGGAATTTCTGCCACTTTTTACTTAATCACATCCTGCATATCTATTGAAATGCTAGTTTATGGTTATTTATGTACCAAAATGTTTATGGAAAACAGTCATAAGTATATTTAAAATAGTAATAACTTGAAAGAAATCAAGAGATGCCTGTGGGAGAAAATGTTATAATGGTTATATCTAAATGGCATTTGTGTTTTTATTTTTTTAAGTTTTTAAACAACTTATTATATTTGTTTTATATGTATGAGTGTCTTGCCTGCTTGCATAGGTGTACACCATGTGCATGTCCTGTGCCCATGGTGGTCAGGAAGACAACAATAGATCCTTTACAACTGGAATTGAGATGGTTCTGGGTACTAAATGCAGGTCTACTCCACAAGTAAGTGCTCTTAACTATTGAGTTATCTCTCTAGACCGTTATACTCCTATTTTGAAGTTATAGCTTTAAGAAAAATTAGAGTTAAATTGGAAATAACTCCCCCCCCCCTTTTTTTTGCTTTTGTTTTTCCTTTACTTATTGTGCTCCCATGGCCTTGTGCAAACTAGGCAAGTATTTTCTTCCTAAGGTACACTCCTTAGCTCAAATGAGAAGAGGCTGATTTGTTCTAATTTTTAGAAATTAAATAGAAGTCATGAAGGAAAAATGTAAAGAAGAGAGGAACAGGAAGACGAGGAGGAGGAAGCAGAGGAAGAGGAGAAAGAGGCAGTGATGTCACATTTATTAATGAAGCAAGTGGAGATAGTTCTAGTTAAGAGAGAAACTTCCCAAAGAAGTCAAAAATTGAGCAGGTTTTACAAGTTCCCATTTGATTTTTCACCAGATGATAACAACGCCTTTCAAAGGACACAGATCCCTCTTCTCAATCTGTGGGCTTTACTCCACAGCCATTTGTGTGCTTCAATTTAGATATTTACACTGTGAAATGATTTATCTGGATATCTACCGGCCTCCGATCAACAAGGCACAGTGAACAGTATTTTACAAATGAGGTACCAAAGCTGTTGCAGACATATCTCAAGAGACATGGACTTTTGTTTCACACTGCTTACAACCTATACATAGTGAGCTGACAGAATACTTTGTCCGTGTGTACTTTGTTCTTGTCTGCCTTAAGCCACATCTTTTCACTGATATTTAGCCGCCTCTCTCCTCCTACATGGTCCCTAAGATATTCCCTGCACATGTCCTTGTCATTGGAGTATACCAATTTCTCTGTCTGGTCACAAAGCTTTCTTTACAGAGATGTTCAGTTGATGAGGAGCATAATTAATCCTTGTTTCTCAGAATATGCAATATTCAATATTTAATACTCATTTTCAATATTTTTTTGTGGTAAAACATGGTAGGAACTTATCAGGCATGTTAGGTTGTCAAACACATGTCTTTGTAAGATGGAAGACCACAATATCAAACAGATTCTGATGCTGAATTAAAAAATCTAATAGTGGTATAAAGAAAAAATGAACACTGAATGTGTGACAGTTTTTAAAATTTGGGGATCTTTAGACTATTCCTTATTATTTCAATATACCAACTCTATTAAGTTGTTCCTACAACCATCACTATTTTCTTTATCTCTACAAACTTTAAGCAAAGTATATTGTTCCAATAGTAATATGGTCTCTTATCTTAAACAGCAAGGAAATACATAACCACATCATTCCTTTGGTGGTTTCCTTCTCTAAACAAAATTAAATACAGAGTTTTATAAAATTGTCATTAATACTTTAAAACAGAAATATAAGTACATTAAATTCCAAAGCATTATCTATGCCAAAGTTTTTTTTTTTGTTTTTGTTTTGGTTTTTGGTTTTTCTGTTTTTTTTTTCCTGAGACAGGGTTTCTCTGTAGTTTTGAAGCCTATCCTGGAACTAGCTCTTGTAAACCAGACTGGCCTTGAACTCACAAAAATCTGCCTGCCTTTGCCTCCAGAGTGCTGGGATTAAAGGCATGTGCCACCGCCGCCCGGCTCAAAAGTTTTTGCTTTTTTTTTTAATATCAATAAAGCCTTTAAGACATCTGTGTCAATATTCCAACATCGAAAGTAAACATAGCATACATCTGTAGGCAAATCAATAGCTAGTCAGTCAGTTTGTTGTTGTTGTGTTTAATCAGGGCAAGGATGTAGAAACCAAATAGCTTATGACTATGCTACTGAACACGTGATACGAAGGTTATAATCCAGGGTTACTAAGAGAGAAGCAATAGGCAGATGATGACTACTGAAGGGTCTACGCAGGGACAGGGCTTCAGGAATCTTCCTAGTATTTGTGAAGATACTCCTCTCTCCAACTAAAGTGAATATTTAAAGGTTGAGATATTTTGCTGGCTATGTATGGCTATCAGAGAAAAAGAATCCCTAGGTTTCTGTGAGTTAAAATGACAGCAAATTTCTTACGATGCCAAGAAATAACATGGTTTTGACCTGTCAGACTGAGAACTCTGCTTGAAAAGAAAGCAGTGAAAGCTATTCTTAGTTCCTCTCAAACAAAGCACAGCATGAAAGGAAGGATGGAAGGAAGAAAGGAAGAAACAAAGAAAGAAAATATGATATAGTAGCTTACTACAAGAAACGTTCTTTGAAAGAAAAGTGGGTATTTAGATTACATTTTTAGAATAGAGTTTTAATCTGTGAACTAAGTGTAAAAGCCCTATACCCACAATATATATTATACAATCATGAGGCTACTGTTAATACTATTATTTTGATTGTTTTTCTACTAGTGTATTTAAGATCATGACCAAAAGCAACCTGTGAAGGAAAGAGTTAATTACCTATTATATATCCACATCAGGGTCTACCATAAAGGAAACACAGGACAGGAACTCAAAAGCAGGAATTGATGCAGAAGCCAGGGAAGAATGCTTCTTACTGGACTGGTCCTTGTGGCTTGCCCTATTTGATTTCCTTATACAAGCCAGGGTCATCTGTCCATGGATAGCACCGCCCACAGAGGACTGGACTCTTCTACATCAAACATTAATCAAAAGAATGCCCACAGAATTGTCTACATATCTGATGGGGTAATTTATCTCAACTGGGATTTCTTTTCTCAAATAACTCTAACTTTTATTAAGCTGACAAAAGAAAATAACAAAAACAACAACAACAAAAAACCTAAGTAGGATACTGTTCATCTCATCTGAATTGTTTTATTTGCAGACTAAAATAGTTTGCCTAAAGAAACAATGACATTTATTTCAAATATTAAAGAGAAATATCCAATAAAATTTAATAGATCTACATAAAGGCAAACAACTTGGGAAATTACTAAGGGGGGCTTCATTCATTCACATCTAGAAGGCATTCACATAAGCTGACAGAAAGTAGAGAAGAAAATGGTTTGAATGTTTGAGAAAGAACTTCTAGTGTTTAGAAAAGGCTTTCTATGTAAAAGGTCTACACTGAGGTGTGATTTCCAGAATCACATAGCCACTCCACATTAAAATCTTTATGAACTCTAGAAAAACTAAGCCTATTCACTAATTGCATGGCCTTTGGTTTCTCTTTCAGTTCCCCCACACAACCATGCCCTCGTCTCATGCACAAAGACACAATTCTTCCAAGTTCACATCTTTTGAGGCAAATATCATTATTGTACTATAGCTTGAAAACAAATTCAGTTTATGACTTTGCTCTCCAAACTCTGCCCACTCTGTAGACAATAGGGCCTCTCTGGAATTCATTTGTAATTATGAAGCAATGCATTTGTACCTGTGGTAGTGGGTTATTATATTATCTGAGGTTTCCTTCAAAACCAATATGACATTCCGAATACACGGTGTGGATTAAAGGAATGGAAGACTGTAGTAATTTACAGAATTTATAAAAACCAGTGCTAGAAATGAAACTTTTTAAAAACTTGAAGGTGGATCAAATGGAGCTTTGTATCCATTGTGGCAAGCATGGGCGAAACATCATTTACATAAAGTCTTTTGCTTGAAATCATTTTTTGTTGTGTAAGAAGAAGGAGGAAACAACGCAGATGGTTGCTTTGGGATGAATGAAATGAGTAATAGAATAGGATATATGCTGCAGTGTCCCACACAGCCTTCACTGTCATCCTCATACATACAGTAAGAACCGATGACATCATCTTATGGAAAATGTGGGGCAGGGTAAGAAGAACAATACATATAAAATCATATTTGTCTTTTAATAAAATTCCCTTTTGATCTTAATTATTTGAACTCTACTGTGACTATTTGCCACTGTGATCATCTGAAATCACATATTTAAGTGTATGCATATGGATATATGATTAAGTCTGAATATTACCCGAAATGAAATGATACTGCTTTTCACATTCCTTTTCAGTTGTAGAACAAATTGTTATAAACTGGATTCTGGATTTGTGTTCTTCCAAAATGTATATACTGAATTCTTAAAGTGTATATATGTGATGGTATTAAGATATAAGTTTCTTTCAGGTTATTAGGTCATCAAGACCCAGGTGGATGTAGATAAGACACTGGAACACAAAACTCCCATCCTTTCTCACATGGAAGGATGCACAGGCATGGTGGCCGTGTATGAGGAAGCAGGTCCTAAGCAGTCATTGCTTCTACTAGGACCTTCATCTTGCTCTTTCAAGGCCCAGGTGTGAGAAGCACATGTCTGTTTATTATGAACTCCCCAGCCCCTGTTATATTATTTAAGCAGCACAAATAGTTAATTATTTCAGGACCTGGACAAACATCAGATTAATTATGTTATACTTTCTTGAGGTGAGGATCTGGAAAGAGAGATTAGCTACATTTTCTTTCAATGGCTGAAATCAAAATGCTGGCCATGCTCCATTGTCATCTAGAGTTTGGCATTCTTTGTGAATCTTTTATGTGGTTGGAAAATTCTTAAAAGTTTGTGGTTGTCTAGCTGCCTCTCTCTGAGGAGCTATGAACTCACATAATCACTCACACAGCACTTTAGCTCTTCCGGAACAAGGTACTGACACTGATTTCATCAGCTTTCCTCAGGATCACCTTTCCATTTTGGAGTCACTTTAGAACTGGAAATATCTGATGTATCTTAGGAAGGACAAATAGGTTCAAAATTTGTTACAGCAGCTTATCATATATATAAAATTATCATATATTTCCACTGATCCCTTGTGTTTACAAAAATAGTGAGGGAGATATATCAGTCTATTTTTGTGTAACATGGCGTGATTTTTATACACAAAAGTAAAGAAATAAATAATCAATATGTAAATTATTGCAGAATTTCTTAAGTAGAAATATATATTATAAATATAAAACTTCATCATTTCTAATTTTCTGAACTTGGTTTCACCTTACACATTCTACCACATATTCCCTACATCCTATACAATGTATGTGTGTGTATACCTGATTATCCAAAGAAAAATTAAAATTAAGAACAGAAATAGAAAGATGATTTCCTCAAAACTAATGTCCTTCTCTGAACTATTTCTTTTGAGGCTTGCATAATAAATATAGCCTTGAATGTTTTAGCATTTGTAGTCTCAATATAATTCACCATTGACCTTCTTGAGCTATAATTTTAATTTATGAATATCAGTACAGGTATTTTATATGCCTTAACTATGCTATAATATATATTAAGCTATAAATTCTTATGGTTGATACATGTCCTTTATTTATCTCTGTATTTTTGACTACATGTAACCTTTCTCATTTATTGTCACTTCTATGATTTCCTGAGAAAGAAAAGAAGAACTCAGACATTTATCTGTTTATGTTTCCAGTTATTGCACACATTTTTTAGCAGGTCTTGTAGCAACACAATTGGGAAAATACCACAGCACTACTGAGCTATTTTATGAGGCAATAATCCTATTGCTTATGAGCAAACTTGATTACAGGCTTACAAAACTACAGTAGGAATGCAATTACCTTCAAAGGTTGTTGGTTGATCTTTCATTTGTTTTAAAATTATGTCCAGTAAAGATATAGTTGGAAGTCAAGATTCTTCATGTACCATCAAACGGAAAATCAAATTAACAAGTCACAAATGAAAGTGCCTGTGTCTTGAAAGGCCCCAAATTACTACTCGTGAACTTTCCTTATTTTTGACCTAAAATATATGTGTACCTTATACCTCTTAAGTAATATTTTGTAAATGCTCTGTACTATAAAAAATGAGCTCAAAATATTTCAGCTTTAACAAATATTCAGCCAGTGCTGCTAAATTTGTAAACCTGGGTTTCAAATAAAAGTTTTATAAGATCAGAATGTTTCTATACAATCATAGCTCCTAAAATTCTAGATTTATAAATCAGTGTCATTGAATCTTAGGAATTTTTCCCCATCTTGACTTCCCATTAGTCTTGACTAAAATGCAGAAACGATATGAGTCAATAAACATGCTATATGCTGTAGTAAGTTTATTTCTTGCAAGAAAGAACACACTATGACTGCAATAATTCAGAGAAACCAACTACAATGTGCAGACATGTTAGATGCTACAGTGTTCAAGAGGGAAGCAGGCCACACCCTACTTTCTTTGTTTTATTTTATTTTGTTCTCTGAAACATCTTTTCAAAAATATTGTGTCATTTTATATATCAAAGGTACTACATATCAAATCCTTGTATTTGACACAATAAGCTTAAATTTTTCTTTCTTTCTAGATCAGAAAATGTATCATTTAAAGAAACAAATTGAGATACTTCTGACACATTCTACTATTTCACTTCTGATTTATAAAAATTTGTTATAATCCTTTAGCTATATTTCCTTCAAGTAGGCTCCTTTACTTATACTCATTTTATTATTTTCATAAACATGTACTATATAGAGAGATATTTTCCTACACATTTTTGGTTCCTGCATCTCTCTGCAAGTGAGAGCATTCTCTGCCTTCAATATTATTTTTGACTTATCAGATAAAATTGATGGTCTAGAGCAAGCGATAGTGAGCTGTGGACTTTCAGGCTTACTCAGTTTATCATTTATCTTTGTAAATAAAATTTTGCTGAAACACAGACATGACAGATTTTTAAAAATGTTTTCACTGTAGTAGCAATAACACAGTTGTGAAGTTATGAATGATATTCTATGACCTGAAATTTATACCGTATTTACTATCTGCCAGATTACTATTATAAAAGAAATTTCAACTAAATGAAGATTCTGAGTAAAATACCCAATTCTTCACAACATGGAAAATATTTTCATGATTCTCCTAGACTCTTATCGTATTTTTGGTAGGATACTATAATATCCATGATAGCCCAGTCACACTTGCTGCTATGACAAAATATCTGAGAAATCCACTTGAAGCTGGAAGGCTTACTTTGGTTTGCAGTGTGTGCAGCAGGAGCATTGGGGCATGTGCTGCATCTCATCCTCATTGTGTGCTCAGTCAGGAAGCAGGGATGAATGCTCATGCTCTGCTCTATTTTCTCTCTTTTCAGCTCAGGATCTTAGCTCATGAGATGGTACCAACCACAGTTTGGGTCCCTCTACCTATGAGAATTAACCAAATTAGAGAGTCACTCAGAGCCAATCCTGTGGTTTGCCTCCTGAGGTATTCTAAAATCTATCAAAAAGAGAGCCAAGATTAACCATCCCACAGACATTTGCTTTTATCCTCCTATCTGCCTGATAAGCATCTGAAATTCTCATCAAATTTCCTGAGAAAACTTCTAAAAACAGCTACTCATATCCAAACTGTGGCTCCAATATTGTTTTAAGAGAAACCCAACCTTATGTACCTATTATTCAGTATGATTTATTGTCTGTCAAGCTAGTGTTTAAATTAACATAGAGTGTGATAGGGAGATAGTGTATGTGTCAAGCAAGCATGAGGACAAAAGTTCAGGTTCTCCAAACTCCTCCTGTATAGGCATGGGATCTCATTTATCAACAGCACACAAATGGGAGAGATACAGCAGCTCCAGAGGAAGTTTTCAAGCTAGAGTAGTCTAAGGGATGGTGGGGTGAGGGTGGAGTGGGAATCTGAGTTCAGGAAAAGACCCAATATCCATATATCAGGGAAGGATGATCAAGGAAGACACCTGGCACAAACACAAATTATTACGCATGTGCAATTGCTCTCCCTAGTAAAAACATGCATATAGACACAAAAGCATACCATACACATGTAAAAATGAGCCTGGTCTTTGTATGACAAGGCTTTCTTCATTATGCATTCTTTTTTCCCTTAAAACAGCTTTCTAGGCTGTAAAATGTGGTTAAATTTGCAAGACATCTGAGAAATATATTTGTAACTCTTCCTACTATTGGTACTCAAAGTTAATTTTGATTTATATTAATATTCCATTGTATATCTTACAAGAAAAATATTCATCTGTTGTCTTCTAGTCATAAGATATAAGTCAATGATCAACCATCATAAATTATATCATAGGGAATGTAAAAAAAAAACAAATACTCTTACTGTATAGGACAAAAGACTGACAATGTAGAAACGATGACTCTTTGCTTTTGTTTCAAATAATGCATCAGGTTTTGGGAGACTATTAATCAACTGTTGAGAAATTTCAAGTCACCAAAGACACCATCATAGAAATAGATAGATACCCTTCAGATACAAAGCATCCATTATAGTCAACCTGTGATCTACTGGGTAGCATAAAAATGTTGAGAACTGATGGGGTGAGGATTACATTCTCAACAGTAAAGTAAATATATAGTGGTGGAGTAGTCTGGCCCACTAGTGTTTATGGAGTGGGAATCTACAAAAAACAAAACAAAAACAAAATAAAACAAAAAGATAGCTGGAATATTAGCATTATAGGATACAAACTCCCTCTGTGTATAAACACAAAGATGAAGAATTAGAAGAAAATAACTATGTAGGAGAAATATTAAGGGACTGATGATATGATAAAAGAGTTCTGAATCATGAGACAGCAAAGTAGAAGGAAAAAGAGAATGTTAACATAAAGGTCCTATCAATCAATAATGACTTGAATCCATAACTCATATATCATGTTTTTATTAATCATAGCTGTAATACCATAAAGTTTAGTCTCTTTTGTCAAGAGATATATTTAAACAGTACATTACTTTATGACTTTCTTCAATGACAGTCTTCCTAGAACAGTTTAGAGACTGGGTAATTCAAGGAGTTTATGTTACCTCTCCCTGTCTTATCCCCAGTGACTCAATTGTAGTTACTTCTTTGACCACAGTGAAATATCTAAGAATTTTTGAAACGTACAACAGGTCAAGAGGTCTTTACAAGAATGGGAAGTTCCAAAAGCCAGTTTTATTGCCAAAATCAAGCTTAAAACTCACTTTAACCTTTATCCTTGGAGCAGATTGACCTCCATTCTTTGTGACATATCGGTTGTTCTACAAATACAGCAGCCCCTATTATTATTTTAAAAGATGGTACATTCCATTTTGGAGATCCTATTAGGGATACACAATTTTTCACTCTGAAGGCTTACAAATTTGGAACTGTATCAAAAAATTCCATCTCTGTCTTCCTGCCAAAAATACCTTTCTATGTTAAAAATCACCTTCAATCCTCCACTTAAAAAAAGAAAGTCTAGATCATGTCGTGAAGTATGAGAGCTTGTCAGCACTCCATTTCTGTTGAAAATTCTGTCATTCTCTCCTTTGATAACTCCTGGCAGAGGTTTAATTTTGCTCTTAGCTACTCAAAATCCTGAGGTTCATTTAGTGGTATAGATTTCTTATAATTTCATCAGAAGATATGTCTTGAAAATAGTTTGCTTATCAAAGAGATCTATTTTATTACTACCCTCTTATACTATTTAATCCTCCCTATACTCAATATCCTTGGATTTAAAATATAAATTCCCTAATTCATCTTCTTAAAAGTAAGACTTTCCTCCCTTGAAATCGTTATTTTTATCCAATTGAATTGTAAGACATTTATTTATAAAACTAGTAAAATTTCTAATCTTTTTAAAAAATTCTCTCTGAGAGCAATTAACAAATGCTTATTATGTTAAAGGATATAAATTTGCATATTCATTCTCTCCTTCTCAAATACATTAGTTGATTGAGACTAAGAACTCTCCATAGATGTTGTACTTGGTATTAAAATATTAAATTTAAACCATCATTCTAACAGTCTGATAGCTTTCTATAGATTTAACAACATATATTTAATCTGTAAGTTTTTAAAAATCTTATCAGAAATTACATTGCTACATTTTGATTAATTTTCATTAATATATTGATACCTAATATAAAAATATGAATAACAGAACACATTACAGACTGCACAAGCACATAATGCAATGGCATAGGATTCCACAGGAAATCTAACTTTGTCCACTTAGTTTATTAGCATAATATGGACGTTTCCATAGTTCATTCATAAAATCCTAACTGGGTATTTAATTTTTTTCTATTTCTTTTATTGCCATATAACTTAAATGTTTTCAGAAAAATTATCAATGGGGATACATCTTTGAGCCAGCTTGAATTGATTACTCTATAATGTAAATATCAAATATCACATTATATTCCACAAATATATATGATTTTTTTGTATCTATTAAAAATAAAATCTGAAAGTAAAAGTTTCCAGCAATGGAGTTAAGGTAGTAGAAAATATTGCTGAAGACAAGCAGCTGTAATTGTGTTTGAGTGTGGGCTGTTATTTCATGTCGTTGGAAACTGTCATTTTTGTCTGACTATTAATGACTCATCCGGAGTGAATATCTAAATCAATTTAAAACAAGATATTATTTTCTAGTATTTTTCTCTTACTATGTTAGTTCTTATTTATTTATTTTTATTTATTTATTTTTTATTTTGGTTTGTTTTGGAAACGAGTTCTCGTAGACCAGGTTGTCCTCGAACTCACAGAGATCTGTTTATCTCTGTCTCCCAAGTGCTGGGACTAAAGACATGTGCCACCGCTGCCCAGAAGCAATGGGTTCTTATTACATTCACCCCTTACCCTCTTCTGCCTGTTTTTCATGCAAAACACTCGTCTTGTATTCCTTTCACAAATTCATCCCTTTTGGATCACTGTGTGAGGTGATTTACTTTTTCCTTAATGACAGAAATGAGAAATAGAATCTTTCTTTAGTAAAGACCATTTGTAAATAGCAAATCTTGTTATTTAAATTTTCTAACTAGTGGGGAGAAAAATATGCCAGTGAGAGTAAATCTAGTTTCCATGGAGTCAAACAAAGGTAGCAGGTAGGGGTGTAGAGAGAGAAAGAGAAGAAAGAGGGAGGGAGGGAGGGAAGGAGGAAGGGAGAGGGAGAGGGAGAGAGAGAGAGAGAGAGAGAGAGAGAGAGAGAGAGAGAGAGAGAGAGAGAGAGAGAGAGAGAGAGAGAGAGAGGCAAGAGAGATATTATGGACCCAAATTTGCAAGATTCAATCAGCCTGTTGACTTGCTTGTATTCTCTCAGTAGATCATGGATTTTAAAAGACTAAACTCTGCTCTCACCTGACTCAGTGTTTTTCTCCAAAGTTAGACCAGTTTCTGTGTAAAACTCTTTCAACTTCATTTATAAGGCTATGGTTCAAAAGAGGACCAAAGGTTAATATTGGAGGCAAAAAGCCAATTCAGTTTCTTTCTTCAATCTAAAGAGCTACAGCTTTAATTCAAATGTGGAGTTTCTTTCCTGAATAAATATTAAAAATGCAGCATTGATTTTCAGGGTCTAGCTTCTTTTCGTGGTGTGTTAAATGTTCTAAGTATGAACCGTGCAAACCCAATCCGGTATCATTACCACAAGGTCTATAAAGGAAACTACCATGTAAACAAGTTCTTGTTTGGTTTTGTTTTTCACCTAGGGGGTCATTTAATCACATTTTGGATTTTTGCTGATTTTTTTTTAGTGGACATTTATTTTAGTGTAGAGATATTCCAGAAAACTGAGAAAAAAACCAAAAGTTTATTTTTAACTAGCTATATAAAAATCTACTAAATAGAAGAATGCAGAAGGAAGTGGAATAAGAGAGAAGAGAGGAGGAGGAAAAAAATGATGGGACTAGAAGGGGGAAAAGGAAGGTATAATAAGGGAGAAGGGGGAAGAATGGAAAGGAGGAGGACAAGGAAGATGATGAGGAGAGGGGCTGATTGTTGTCTTTGACATGTGACCAGGATCAGTTCCAGGAGGAACCACCATGTGTGGACAGGGCACTGTTTAAGCATCAGCGCTACATGTTTCTATGCTCTGACTTGTCCTGCAGGAGATAAGAACCAGAAGATCTACCCAGCTCCCTTTCCTATTGGTTACCTTTACAGTGAAACTGGCATAGCTATTTTGAGACATAACATGGGTTTCACATGCAGCAGGGATAGAAAAATGGGACATATTCTCGTTAAAAAATCAATGTATCTGCCACAGAGCAAACATTAGAATTTAACAACAATCCCTCCCACAAAAAGCCTACGAACTCATGGAGACTGAACAGTCAACTACTGAACCATGCCT
>JAQHUG010000321.1:1851761-1882006 GCA_028555095.1 Dicrostonyx torquatus
CACACACACACACACACACACAAATACAAAAGAGAGAGTTCCCATGTTTCTTTCAACCCTTTTCATGTTTAATTGGAAATTGTTTACATAGTAGAAATACTTTTTGATCTTTTTTTCCCTATAGAAACTCTGGATTAAGCAGAATTTGATTTTAGATGGTATGATAAATGAAGAAAAAGACTTGAAGACTACAATTTCTTTAAGCTTACGTAAATACTCCCTGTATCGCTGGGGCTGGAATTTCGCCAACCGGTGTAGACTGTTACTGATAAGCATTATTATGAGCTCATTTGGGCACTCGAACTGCCAGTTTTCCATGGACAAGACCTTGGCCAATAGTGATTTGATTCTAGATAAATTCCGACATAAAGCTGAGTGTGGGCATGGTGAAATATGGGGAGACTCGCAATGACTTTGAGGCAGCACATTTCTTTATCTGTCAGCCTTGTAGTTGTGACCTGCTTGAAAAGTCAGAAAACTAAAGTGGAAGAAAGGTCTGTGAACGCAGAATTCTTGGTGAGAAAATACCACTGCTGAAAGATGAATGACCTTTATGGATTTGTCTCTTCCCATTTCTGTGAATATTTTAGAAGCTAACTTTTTCATTTTTAAAAAAGCTAGCAAGACTGCACTTATCTCCAACTCAACAAAAGGGTATTACTTCATGTTAAATAGCTTTAATGCTGAGGTTAATTAAAGAAAACATGGGATTCCTTTGTGTTATGACCTATGGACTGCTATTCAGAAAGAACAGGACACTGTTAAGGGAAAGTGCTGGGTTATCCTGGGTTGTGTGTGTTTGTGTGTGTGTCTTGTCTGTTTTTGTTGGTGGTTGTTGACTATAAAGACTTCTGTCTCTTGCTAAGTAATTATCCTATTATATCTTGTTTGAAATTGTCTAGGTCAACAGCAAACATTGTTCTCTCAAGAGTCGCTTAAGAAAAGAAGTTACATCTCTTAGGTTTTCTGTTTGATTGCTTTCCCCTTAATCTGATAATTTCTTTGGATGACATTCTATGCATAAATATTAGCATTGTTCCAGCTACTAGGTACACAAGAGTGAAAACTGAGGATGAAACAAAAACACAATTCCAGTTTAAAAGAAAAAGAAAACAAACTGTCACTGAGATCTTCAGAAAAAAGCTTGCTCTTTCGAAAGTTCTTATACCTTTCTTTGAAAATGGAAGCCCACAGCAGAGAAAGAATATTCATTCTTCTTACTTCACCATAGTGCTTTCTAAATTCAAAAAGGAAATGGAAGCTGTCATACCCTTGTATGATAAGATGCCCTTTTAAAATAAAACAAAACAATGTTACTAAAGATAAATCTCCAAAAGGACTTCCAACAGCTCAGCCAACTGTAAACACTTGATCCAAAACCAGAGTCCCCAAGTTGGATTTCCAGGTCATGAAGGAACAAAAGAAAAAAAGAGCTACTACAAGTTGTCTGATGATCTCTATGATAGCCACAGCAGCATTTTCCCCTTTACCCCAATTAAACAAATGTCTCCTAAATGCATTCTAACTTCTGAAACCTGAACGACATCACGTCAAGTTTGTCCTCTAGAGTGAAGACAATTGAACCACCACACATAACATTATATTTATTATTTCGTTTTAATCACTGTGAGTCTTTCTCTTCAGTGAAATTAACATTAAGGCATTTCACATAAGAGGTAATTATAAGTTAAGAGGATTACCTAAAAGGTTTTGTGTAAGCTCTCAGGATATTTTTAATTTCACAGGTGAATATTACTTCCTTTGTTTAAGATACTTTTTCTGATAGAAGATTAATTGCATTAGATTTTATCTTGCCCAAAGTATAGCTGCATTTAAAGTATTTAAAATGTCTGTTTTGCAATAGAAGTGAAGACTTTGAAAGCCTGGGTGTTTTAAAATACCAATTTAATTTAGGACCGAATTGCATACAATTGCCAATATTAATATCAACAGCTAGTTATAATGAGTGAAAAGCATTCAAATGTCGCCACTTTCTGCTTTGATGGCCACCTTAATATCATCTATAGTTTGTGATTAATTTTTTAGTTTTTCTGTGTTCTTGGTATGCTCTTGTCTTCTCTTATGGAGACTTAAGCAAATTAAGATTCCTTAATAAAGAAATCTATTCCAGCAAAACAAGCAGTTGAGTAATAGTCAAATGGCATGGAACTCATGGCTGACTGCCTGGGGAAATGCTTCCTCTGCCTTGAAAATTGTGTCCGTGAAAAGTTTAGCATACTCTTTTTGCTGCCTAAATTTGATTTTTTGACTACTAAATATGACAAGTCTATACTCAGAAGCCTACAAATGTTGCATAGTCAAAGTAGTGATAATATCTGATATAAACATTGTTGACAATGTCCATGATGCAGAAAACACAGCTTTACCCTGGAAAGAATAAAGTGTGCTTATTTTGGAATCCAAGGAGTAATACAATTTGAGAACACAGTTACTGTTTACTTCAAATACCATGTTCCAACATAGCAATGGTTCTGTGATGTTTTTCAAGTGATGACAAAAAACATAAATCAATACACTTTTTAAAAGATTTATTTATTTATTATGTATACAACATTCTTTCCATGTATGCTTGCATGCCAGAAGAGGGCACCAGATCTCATTATAGATGGCTGTGAGCCACCATGTGGTTGCTGGGAATTGAACTCAGGACCTCTGGAATAGCAGTCAGTGCTCTTTAACCTCTGAGCCATCTCTCCAGCCCCCAATCAATACACTTTTCAAATATATTGTTGAAAACATTAGATAGGCAAATTTCAACTAAGTAAGAAAACTTTATATTGTGCTTAGGTATCATCTGAGATATCCTTGGTTTTGGTTGCTAGAAGACACAGGCCTGCTCACATAACATAAAGGGACTTACCTAATAGTGATAAGAATTATCGTCACATAAAACGAGTAACAAATGGATTTTGGAACCTAAGATTGAAGAGTCTGTAATATCCCAATTATCTACAATCACTGATGCTCGGATCAGTCAAACAGCCATGTAGAACACTTGTGTAATGTTTATCTTTCCAACCCCCCCCCATCCCAACCAGGAACTTAACAGTTGTAGTACTTCTATATTAAAGTGCTTGACAAAAGAAGAGTAAAATCCAATAGGTCTATTCTCAAGATATTTAGAATATTTAAATTTTTGTCTTCTATTAGGAAATTCTGTAATTTTTTATGAAGGAGATATTTGCTAAATATCAATTGCTAGAAAGTGAATTATGTGAAAAACAAATAAAAATGAATCGTTTTCACTTTTGTGCTTTCTTGGCTCTATGCAATTCTCAGGGAATTTCTCAATATTTCACCTACACATTTGTTATCTTTTTCTTCATTTGAGTCCATTCCATTTACCTTTTCTGCAAAAACCAAACATGAATGAAGATCAAATGCCCAGTGTGTTACAAAGAATTTTTGCTTTCAGAAAGACTATTCATTAATGCATGCCCAAATTAGTTAAAAGAGACCAGAAGAATATTCCTCCCTTGTGGAATGGAGTGTTTGTGGCACTGTTTCTTTGATGTATTTCAGTGGGTCACAGCTGAGAGTGAGGTGTGAATTTAAGAAGAGTTTTGAACGTTGAACAATACTTTTGTTTCAAATAATGGTTTGATTTCTATTTTTTCTTTTTTTGCCATTGAACATTCTAATTTATGGTGCTGTGAGGACTTTGTTAGTTAGGTTGATCATAAATAAAAACCAGGGCGTTTTGAGATATAACACATTGATATATCAGTTATGAAAACCTCAGCTGACTGGTTACCTAGAACCATGACTAAATGTGGGAGAGAGAGCATAGAGTTAATAGTAAATAAATTTGGCAATTACATAATTGATATGGTTTAACACTTAAGCCTCACCATTTTCATACTGATTCACCTGCGATCCATCACCAACTTTGAGAACGGTGATAATATATTAATTGCAAACAAACTTAATAGGTAAATAAGAGGTGCTCCAAACTTTATGCTTGTTTAGGAAGAAACTATACATCTTAGGTAACTAGACAAGCATTAGCAGACATAAAAACCTTGAAAAATGGACACTTCTCTCATAATAAGCTTTGAGCTCTGCATTTTGTTTTCCTGATAGCACTAGAAGGGCTCCTTAAAACTGAAAGTATAATACAAAAAGGATTTGATATTTGAACTTTGTTGAGACTCATTACTCTGTTTCAAAAGATGCCAATAGGTGTTCTTCCTCTGGCCCTGGATAAAAATGCTGTCCAAAATATTATATGATAATACTCCCTCTCTGTTAATCCAAAAAGGTCAATTACCAGTAAGGAAACAAACTCCTAAAGCAGCCTATACACCAGAAAGCTTGCTTATGAAGATGGAGGAATAATTGTCCCTTCTGCAAGTATCCTTATGTATCTCTGGATCACGTTCTTCCATACAGTTGCTTGAATAATATTTCCTGCTAAGCCTGCCTGATTTTCTGAGTTCTAAATCAAAATGTGTGAACATTTCCCTCCTCATATTTGTATCTTCTTTTTGGAAGCTGGACAAAATCTTCAGCATGCTTCTTCTTACACATTGGTTTTTCTCATTGTTTCCAAGAAAACACCATTTTCCCCACAGCTGCTTGAGGACCTCCTGTGGTGATTTTAACCCAAAAGGCATGACTTTATTCCTTAACTTCATCTCCCTCCTCAAGGAAGATGCCAGGATTTACATTTTGCCTGATAGAATTATTCTGATAGAATTAAACAAATACATGGATAATTGAAAGCAAAATGAGAGCATTTTTCAAGAAGCAATATATTCAAAAGAGAAGGAAGAACATTTCAGCTACAACATATAGATTGGGATTTCCAATCTTAAATTGTGGGTTGGCATTTGGGGTTCTTTGCACAACATCGGCATTATCTCCTAAATTCTATCTGTTACATGCAGTACTACTGCAACTTTGTGCATCTCCTGTCTCAGCATCTTCAATCTCTACCCTGAGGTGACGCTATAGAACTGTAAACCAAAGGTCACCTTCAGATAATCTGAAATGCTTCTATGTTTACACCAGTGGTTACAGCCCTTTCCAGTTAGCCTTAGGGATGTGTGGAGGGTGGGGTCTGAAGGAGTGCCCAGGCTAGCCTTTTCCTGTGTCAGCAGGATTTTCTCGTGTTATGCCAATGGCTTTGCTTATATCACAATGTTTCTTTGCATATCATCGTTAGCATCTTATTCTCTGCCCTACTCTTTTGACTTCCTGTATATCATACTCATATAGGACTCTCTAATCTATGTATTTTCTTGGAAACATAACAACTGATATAACACAGGTACCCTTAATACAATAAAGTTTTATTCCTCCTCCTGTTTGACCCAAGCAAATGACATCAGTGATCACATGACTGTTCAATACAAATAATCAGGACTTATTCTGAATACTTTCTTTCTTTCTCTTGGAACAGACCTAATCTATTGTCATCTATTGATAATACCCATAAGGTCACATTTCAAGATGTGTTCTAATTACTGTCATCTGTTTCCATGTCCACAGCCTCTTCCAAAGAGCAACTCTACAGATATTTTCATTTGTATTAATATAAGGTTGATCCCACAGTGTCTAAGATTGTTTGCTTCATTTTGCCTTCTGATGTTCACTGCTAGGTGATATCCTACTCCTAAGTCAAGACAGGAAGTTTGATTATGTTTTTAATTTTTGGGATGCCATGTCTGTAATGTTTACAGCTCAAGGAGCACTCTATTGTAGTTTTAAGAAAGTAAGCAATAGTGTAGAGAAGAATTATATAGAAATTACTGTGGATGACACTAGCCAACAGGCAGCAAGAATTTGAAACAATCACTCTAAAATTATACGGAGTAGAATATTGTCTAAAGTCATAAGAATTTAAAATCAGATCTGTTCCTAGTAGAAATTCATGCTAGACATAACCTGGGGCAAACATTTTATTATGACCTTAAATGATCTTAAAAAGGAAAATTGTTCCTTTATCACTAGGCTTTTTATTACCAGAAAGAATGAGGTGAACAGTAAATGTTATTTTAATCTCCTTAATTATGCTACTGTTTATCATCAGACAATGAATAAATTGGGTATATTTTCATGGACTCTTCTCCTCTAGTATTCAGTTCTTCACAGAGCAACAGGCTGAACTTTTATGACCACGTTTGTTTTCAAGTGATCATAACTAGCAATGTGTTGACTTCATTTTTTAGCTGAAAAAATACTGCAATTAATTTTTGTATTAAAATCAACTCTTGAATTGAAGGTACAAGTCCAGGCAAGTATGCCTCAAAATTCTCTGCATTTTTACCTTTACTACCTACATTGTTTTCATTATTTTATTTATTTATTTATTTTTAGTTTTTTGAGACAGGGTTTCTCTGCAGCTGTGGAGCCTGTCTTAACTAGCTCTTGTAGACCAGGTTGGCCTCAAACTCACAGAGATCTGTCTGCCTCTGTCCTCTGAGTGCTGGGATTAAAGTCTTGCACCACCACTGCCAAGCTCCTACATTGTTTTTAATGTAATAGATTTACTTTCCAATTGTGTCTTACCACATTGCAGCTCCTAAAATCTGTAAGAAATGACCCTTTCACTTAGTACCATTATTCTTCATCTTTCCTCTTTGCCGTTTCCTTTAAACCATCATCTTGCTTGTTCTTAAGGTTATAATGACTCCCTGTCTTTTGGGCTTCAAAACACCATTTCTCTGTGTAATAAAACTGGCTGTCCTGAAACTCACTCTTTATTGTAGACCAGTCTGGCCCAGACTTCATAGAGATGCACCTGCTTCTGCATCCAAGTTGTGGGACTAAAGGTGTGTACCACCACTGTTCGGCTTCCCTGTCTTTTCTTTAAATCCATTTGTTCCTTTGATCACTGAAATGTTCTGTCTTCTTTTTTTCCTTTTAATTCATTAACCTTTGCTCCTTTTCCTTATGGAGTTTCTTTCTTTCTCTCTCTCCTGCTCCATACTCTGAATGAGTGAATTCATTGTTTTTTGGTTGCTTTGGTAATAATTTACATTGTACCTTTATTGGGGATACTACCTTCTAGAAATTGTTTTCTGTCTTCTTCTCCCTTAATGTAATCATACTGTATTTCATATGTTGCCCCACACTGACTACCTCTTACTATCTCTGTTTTAGTTACTTCAGAGTGCCACTTATTCTTCCTGTAATTATAATGTGGTCCACAACAAACTTTCCAGTCATATATTCAGTCCTTCTTGACTATACTCTGTCTGTCCTAGACTCAATAGACTATCAGTTCCATTAAGAAATATTATCTGTAGATTGTTTTTATTCATCTTATTGTTGCTACTACAGTCTGAGTTTTTAGCCTGGATTATATTAATAGATTGTAATTTTTTATTTTGCCTATTCTCTTTCTTTTTGCTTCTTGATCATTTTCTGAACAATTGTGATAATGATCTTGCAAACATGTTAACTGTTGCAATGATACATTATTACAGTGTTCAGAAGACTCAACAGCAATATGGGCTCATTTGTTAGGATAGTCCCCCTTGACCTTCCCCTTCCCATTATATACATATAGTAACACACTGTATTTTTTCTTACCTTGTTAGGAGCCTTTTGCCCTAATAAATAAGAATTATTACAGGAGGTCAGCAAAGACCTTTGACTTAGAATGTTTAACAGAGCCAGCTAGGACATTTGACTCTAGGAAGCTAACAAAGATATGGAGGCCATTGTCTCAAGGATGTTTGCAGAGATTCCCCTCTTCCTTAGTTAGTGATCCACAAAAGATTGTTTCCGTTTACACAGGTGTGCTAGTTAGCTAACTAGTTGTTCATTACCCCCAGTTCCTGCTCACTGCCCTAAGTCCGGAACCTCCACTTCAAGCAGCTCCTGATTTCGGGGCTATATATACTGGTTTTGTTCCTTAATAAAGTGAGACCTTGACAAGTGAAAATTGCTTGGTCTTCTTCCTTTCTCTCACTCATGATTTTCAGGTAGGAGACTCTTTGGACCTTGGATAACTGGACCCGCGGGTCGGGTTCATTACCTCAAAGGTTTGCATGTAATTTTTCTTTTCCTGAGAACTGTAGCATTTTATGAGACACTTTCTTCTATATGGGAAATGAAATAGTTCCCCACCTTCAATGACTTCTTAGTTATTTCTTTCTGTCTACCCTTGTTTATTGAGTCAGTTATTCTTGTTCTCAACATCAGCTGTTTATATATTTTATATTTTGTTGTTCTCTTTTGAGACATGGTCTAATCACACAACCCTGGCTGGCCTACAACTCCCTCTGTAGATCAGACTAGCATTAAAGTCACAGATATGTGTTTGCCTTTGTTTCTCAAGCAATGAGATTAAAAGCATGTGCAACTTGCATAGTTTACATATTTTATAGCACTTGTTATGCATCATATAAAGTATTTGATTTTTATTGCTTTAAGCTGAAATACATGAATGTAGATGGCATAGGTATAAATACCTAAATTCTCTGTTAAGGCACTTCTGTGGTGTATTAGGCAACAAAGATTCAATTCAGTTCAATTAAGTAGAGGTACATTCAGTTCCCTAAAAGTTATTAACAAGTTATCCCAAGAATTAATATTCCTAACATATGATCAGGGATGGGACGATATAAGATTCAAGATAGAGAAGTTTGGATGAAAGAAAATGAATCTTGAAAAGGCAAGAGTAGAGCACAACTAGAGAAAAAATAGCAGTGAAGGGTACTGGTACAATAGAGTGTTACAGGAACGGATGTAGAAGATTCACACAGAGCAGGTTGGAGTGGAGTTAATGACACACTCAGTGTGCCTTTTCGACTTCACCAATCTCTCAGGTCCGACTGAGTAGCAGTCTTGACTAGAAGGATGAAAGTCACAGTCAGTGTCAGTGATTTCCTATTCACCGACTTTCGCCGTCCTTTCCCAACCACCAGGTTACAACTTATCAAAAGTAAAATATAGATGCAGGCAAGGCTATCTCTCTAAAAATACGACTTATGAAAGAAAGGACAACTGATGGCTCTTTGGTTGTCATCCAGTCGTGCAGTTCCAAATACCAAGGAGACAGTCATACTGAAACTACCACCCACGCTTTCCAGATCAGAGCCAAAACACAAAGGGGACAGGCTCAGCAATTGCTGAAGCTCTGCACTGAGCTGGTCTCGATTTGTGCCACTAGCACCACGTGCATCATTGATTGGGACTCTGACCATTTTAGGTGATTGTGACTCCTTCGACGTACCATAGGAAGACAGAATCAGAGACGTTGGGGATTTTTATTCACACATTTTTAAAAAGCTTTCTTAGCCAATATTATATTACATCCAGTGAGTAACGCATTTGGAGCTCCAGATTTACCCTTTTGTTCTCTCACAGGCCTGGACTCTGCGCCATTTCCCATCTTCTTTTAAAGCACAGTGAAGCTTAGTCTTGTGTCTTGCTCACCAAAAAGATATTAATTTCAAACTATTGATCATAGTAACTATGTTCTGCTCCCTTGAGACTTTTTTGGAAGCACTCTTGAAGACAGTACCATGGTAATAATATCGTAAATTTCTCATTTTGTAAATGAGTTAGCACACATCCTCTGAATTCCAAGTCTGGCACTTTACAAAGGAAGATTTTTATTTAAATATTTAAGCTTCAAAAATATCTTAGAATAATACATTTGTCTGCGGCATAGCCTGAAGAGATTTTTGTCACTGACTGCATGGGGAAACTGTCTGTCTTTCAGGAAATCCCCCCTGCAATACAAATCTATATGTATTGAATGACCACTGATTCAATGGAATACTAAAACTTATTCAAGACTTAGAATTATTTTTTCACAGAAAGCTACTAATTAAAATATAAATAGGAAAATGTGATAAAGTGGTCCCCATTCAGATGCTGTGGGAAAGGTTTTTTTTATAGAGAACAATCACAATCATTCATTTTAGCATGATTTATATAAATATGTCAAAGAGTAATAAACTATGTAATATATAGTTTATATACATGTATTTGTACATTTTATGTCTTGGAACAATTTATACATACAACGGGTACTATATATGTGTATTTGTTTAGAATGTGTTCAAATGCATATATTGTCTTTTTAGGGCTGAAAATGAGATAAATATACCTAAAATACGTTAAATAAAAATATAAAAGCATTATTCACAGAGATATGTCCTTAATAAATTGCCATAGTTGGACATGGTGTTTATATAACAACAGCAGTGGGGACACTGGAGCAAGAATAATGTGAGTTAAAGGCTAGTCTAAGTTGCATATAGAGATGTTGCCTGAAAAAACCACATCAACCCAAATACAACAAACCCAGAAAAACAGGCACAAAAGTCCTCCCAGCATTAGACTGGAAATGGAAAGAAAAAGTTAAACCTTGCTGTTGCCTGCCATTTTCTCTCCTTTCATGTACTTCCGTCATTTTTATCTTGACAGATTGACTTACTTTACTAGCCTGACCCACATAAAGAAAATAGAAAATCCCACTTATTCTCCATTCCTTGCTTATTCTCTTTTTAATATTCATCAAACTACTTTCTTCAGAAATAAAAATTCTGGCCATTTAAATTACAGTACAGTAAGCCATGGTCAGAGTGTCTGTGGTAGCTGAGGAATTAGAGCTGCAGCATACACCAGAAGACAGCAGCATCTTTTATACCCAGGTGTTTTGTTTACCAGACTATGTGTGCTCTTGTCCATCCTTGCCTCTATGCCCCAATGTAGGCAAAGAGCTAGTATTTTGTAGGGAGAAATAAATCTTCCAGATGAGTAAGACAGGAAGTAAAGAACTCAAAACAGCTTTGGAACTCCGTTAAACTCTTCTTCGGTTCACTACTTTATTGGTATCTAAAGGAGTCCCAATCCCAGCTGTGGGTCTCTTTGAACATATTTCTCTCCTTGCTACCACATTTTTATTGTCTACCTTGACAAAACTGAGCAGATATTGTATGGTATGGAATTAGTCTTTCTGACTCCATGAGGCTTTTATTATCAGCAACCATCTATATTTATCTTTCTCAGAAATAGTCTTGTTTATTGGACTGGAAAGATGACTCAGCAATTAAGAGCTCTGGACCTGAATTTTGTTTTCAGCCCCCACAATGGATGACTCACAACTGCCTAGAACTCCAGCTCCACGGTACCCAATGCCCTCAGTTTGTGTGGTCACTCCCATACTTGAAACACTTGTGCTCAGAAAAACAAACACATGTATAGATATATAAATGAATAAGTCTTTTTAAAAACAGAAATATTCTTCTTTTTTAAAATAGCATGAGTGTTGGTTACTGAACATTCCACCTAAATCAGACAAACTGACCACATTCTGAGCCTCACCATTTTCAGTCAGACCTGTGTTCTCAAAACTGGATGTTATCTGAACCAAATCAAAGCATGAACAAATACAGGATTTGAACGGTATCATATCTTTACTGTTTAATTATGATGCCTGATTTCGTCTTACAAATAGAAAAAAACACAATTAATCTTGTAAAAAATTTCATTTTTAACATTGTTTTTCCTAAAGGCTATTTAAAAGTTTCTTCATTTAAAAACATATTCTAATAATTATTTTTAAAACCTGAAAATAGACTTTAAAGTATAGAAAAGACATTATACTTTAAAGAATTGTATAGATCTATGCAAGGTCAACACAAATTTGTTCAAGCTGGCAAACATTTAAAATAGCTATACCTGAATTTAAACCACAATTTTTTTTAAATGTAAAACACTGGATAAAAGGTTAGGAAGAGTTGCTTTTCTATGTATCCCAAAGCACTGGGATGTAAAGTTTGAATACATTTTTATGTCTGCAGACATGGCATTGTATCCTGTATATCATGATTTCTATATTTTAATGAATTACTTTAATATGCCTTTCCACATTTATTAAAAAAATATAGGCATGTTAATTTATAAAAATAAGAATCTTAATTATTCAAAGTTGACCTTGATGCTTTCTTATGGCATCACACTATTAATATTTATAAGAGTTCATGCTAATATTTACTTTTAAAATGAGAAATTAAAAATGAGGAAAGCAGCAAGGAAAAGTTACTGCAGTTCCAATATTCTATTATCTTCCCTCTAAAATTACATTTGAAGTGAAAAGGATCTTTCTTGCAAGTTATTAACATCACCATAATTTCATGTTGAACATAAATGTTCCCTTGCCTTCACAGAGGTAGTGAGGGGAGTTTAGGATACACACTAGGTGAAGAGAGGAGTAAAAATACAGTGACTCCTTTCAGAAGAATACAGAAGGCTGAAATGAAAGGGCAGGACTGTATTCCTTCAGGTGAGCTAAGTAAAAAGACACTTGTTTCAGTGTCTGTTCTTGTTTTATAAGCCTGAAAGGTATAATTACCAAAAAATTCCTATCTTAATTCAATTCTGTGCTTCATGAAATGAGACCATTTGAGGATTGACATATAAGTATTCAAAGTGAGGCACCAGAAGCAACTTCAGCATTCCGACGTGCTGATGAGATCGAGTTGTTACTTCCATCTACATTAATTAACCACATTAAGAAATTGTATAACTTCTCTAACTATATTATGTAAGAAATTCCTTAAATAATTTTGTAGGAAAATATTATATTCTTTTTTAGAATTTGAATTATTTTTATTATCAATAAATTATGAAATACAAATTTAATTCTTACTACATTTCCTAGGTTTATATTTGTTTCTATATTCAGAATGCTGAATGAAAATGAGAGTGGTTACTTTATGAAGGTCCCATTAAAAGCCAGGCCCAAATCTTATTAATCATTTATCCTTACAATATCTCTGTGAGCTAGATATTATTAAGTTGGCTTACAGAGGAGAAACAGTTACAAGGAGGATGATTTTTTTTCCTCAGATTTATTCAGGTAATAAGTGCCATATCTCCTGTGCAAATAAATGTCTGTCAGTTTCCAAAGTATTGTTCTTCTTTCATAATCCAAGCCTCTCTCTAGTGCTAAAATACAAAAAAAAAACCAAGAAATAAGCATCAAAAACTTTTCTCACTATTCCATCAGTGGTCATTGGTGTATCACTCATCGCACCTTGTGCTAACTTGTGGGTTGAATACTTACAATTGAGCCAAATTAAGAGACACCAATGAAAGCACTATTTAGAACTGCTAAATGAAGTGAGCTCATTGCTAGAGGCAAAGTGTGTCCTGGTGCAGACATTACAGCTAACAGCAAAGCTCAACTCTGCAATTCTTTAATGATATAGAGTATCATTCTTGCTTCAGCTAGAGGCCATGCAGTGTTCAATCTGTGCCACCAGATGTTTGTAGCTTTACATAAATTATGTTGTTTAATCTTGAGGACAACCCCTCATGGTACACATTAGTATTAATCTCTGTAAGCTAAAATCAAGTCTTGCAGAGGTCTCCTAAGCTATGTGAAACTACAAATTTATTAGTAAGTATAGCAGGGCGTCTAACCAATGTAGACTAATTGAACTACCCTCTGTGAACAACAATAATTCATAGCCTCCCATTGTTAGTTGAGTATGTATATGTGTGTATAGATAAAAATAGAAAGCCTACACAAAGATATATGTGTATACACACATACACACAAACATACAAATGGCTATTCATATTGTCTGTATTTCAAATCCAGTTAAAGGTAACTAGAAAGGGTTAACAATTTTGCAGACTGACAATCTATATTACAGAAATCAACTTTTAGTTTACCAAATAACTAACCAGTATATGCATATTCTGTAAAAACAGTTTTAGATGTTTGTATGCTATTGCAAATTGCCAAGTTCTTAGGTTAAGGATCCTGTATAGTTGCTGTTGCATCAAGAGATGGTCTTAAGCCATATTCCAGGATGGAAAGGAACTCATGTCCATTCCTCTGCATCAACCTCCTAATGTATAGATCCTTTTACTTTCTTTCTGTCTCTCACACCCACCTGTTGTAAGGAGACCACTTGTTTGTTCCCGGCTGCTCAGTTCCAAAATAATCACACAGAAACCATATTAATTAAACCACTGCTTGACCCATTAGCTCTAACTTCTTATTGGCTAACTCTTACATCTTAGTTGAACCCATTTCTATTAATCTGTGTATTGCCATGAGGCTGTGGCTTACCGGGTAAAGTTTCAGAGTCTGTCTCAAGCAGGGCTACATGGCTTCTCTCTAACTCTTCCTTCTTTCTCCCAGCATTCAGTTTAGTTTTCCCCACCTACCTTTATTCTCTGTGCAGGCCTAAGACAGTTTCTTTATTAACCAATGGTGTTCACAGCATACAGAGGGGAATCCAACATTACCCACCCCTCTTCCTCCCTCTCTTTCGGTCCCTGCCCCTCTCTCTCTTCCACACACACACATATGTAGGCTGTGTGGGTTCCCTTTCCCTATCTTCACTTTCCTAGGTCCTATTTTGTTGATAAATTTTGGAGAGCAATGGATTATAAAAAGATGAAGAGGTTATTCAAAGATTTGCATGAATGCATTATTTATAGATTTATTGAAATTTCTTTCTGCAATAAAGTGGGGAATTTAACTAAAAGCAAATACTAGAAATGGATTGCAGATTTATGAGTTTTGCATTGATATGTTAAAATGTTTAGGTCATTTTTATGACTATAATTAAAAATATATTAAAAAATTAAGAAGGTTCAACTGCAATTAACTGTGGCTCAGAGCATAAGGCAATGAGGATTTCTTAGTTCTTCTTCTGTAAATGTTGAATAAATGTTTAATTCTCTGGAGAAATAACTTGAATATCCATTGATTTTACTGGTACAATAATTAAATATATTCCCTCAGGAAATATGCTTCAGTGTGCTGGGAAGTTGCCTATTGTTTGGGTATCTGGGGCCAGTAAACTGTTTTGTGTATTTTAGCCCTTCAGTGTCTCATGCTGCATACAATTATTGTCTAAACAGATGAGAGTTCAGAGAATAAATCTCATTCGGAAGTTCATGTGTATTTTCAAAGCATATTTGTCATGCCACTTAAATATTTTATGTTCTTTGAAAGAAACTAAATTGAAGCAAAATGTGAAGTTTATTTAAGGTTTGTACTGAGATTTAACAAAAAAGCTTTTCCTGATATTAGTGATAATAATCATTAAATTTTTTAAAAAAAATTCCCAGTTGTTTGTTAACACTGTAAAATAATTGCACAAGTCTGGAGGATTAGCCTTCCATTTCTTTCCTCTGTTGTTGCTTATCCCTAACACTTTCAGTTAGGTACAGAAAAAAATACTACTGAGAGTTTTGCTAATAAACTTTGCATGGAAACTCAGGATGGCATGTAGGTATATATACCATGTGTATGTTTGTTGCCCAAGGTAGTCAAAACAAGGTATTGTGTTCACTGGAACTGAAGTTATAGATAGTTGTAAACTATTATGTGACTGGAGTTGAACCAAGGTCTTCTATAAGAGCAAGAAATGCTCTTAACTCCTGAGTTGTCTCTCCAGAATGAAAAAGTTTTTACAAATCATGTGTCATCTCAACAGATGAAGAAAGTCCCTGAACAACATCAAGGTTCTCTCATGTTCAAAATGCAAAGAAGATAAGAAATAAATAAAACTGACTATTTTTGCATATGACAGAATAGTTTTTAGAAAAATCTCGTTTTTTTTCCAAAAACAGGATAAAACTTACCTAGAATTTAAAATTAAACCACAAACATAAATATAGAACAACACACATGCATCTGCTTCTAATTAACAATTTGAATTTATAATATATAAAATTTATAAGCAATATTAACTTAAAACTTGAAAATACATATGTAGGAACAATGTGACAAAAATCATAAAATTTTGTTGAAAGAAATCAACAAACACATAAGTAATTTTGGAAATATATATGGTCTTCTTACCCAAACGTTAAATAGTTGAATTTGGAAATTTAACCCTAAGTCATCTATATGCAAAAAGAAAACCCAGTCTAACTTTTAAGAGGTCATTTGTAGGTATTAACTCGGTGTTCTAAAAATTGTCAGAAAGTCAATTAGAGGGGAAAAGTCAATAGTGGGAAAAAGTTTTTGAGGCTTCATGCAACTATAGGACAGTCTGTGTTAATCTAGAAACATGGTATGAAGTGAGGATAAAATTTTACAGAAAAAAATCAGGAATACTCTCACACAAATAGTTTAACATAGAATGAATTGTTTTTTTAAAAAAAGTGACAATGATACTGGGGACAGAGCTCAATTAGTATGAAAATGTGACTTCAATCGCCAGGATCCCCATAATAATGCTTCTGTAGAGCTGTAAAATTGTAATCCCAGTGAAGTGCTAATCTAATTAATTTTAATCAGTAAAATCCAGGTTTTGGGGTAAACCCTAGAAGATCAGAGAACCCGGATCACCTGTCAGTTGCTTCCTTCCTCTCTTGTTCCTCAGTCTGGGAAAAGCTGAGATCCTGTGTGCACCCTGTCTGTCTTATCACTTCCTGTCTCTAGCTCCTAAATGCAGGGATTGAAGGAGTGTGCCAACACTGCCCAACATTTCTGACTAAGTAGGGACTAGTTCTGCCCTCTGATCTCCAGGCAAACTTCATTTGTTAGAACACACAAAAAAATATAAACAGCACCAGTGTTTATTTAGAAATCTGGGTTCTGTCTTCCACTGATGCATGCATCTGTTTTTGTGTCAGTACCATGCTGTTTTCTTATGATGTCTCTGCAGTATAGTTTGAGACTAGGGTTGTCATGCCCAAAGTATTATTTATGTTTCTCAAGATTACCTTGTCAATTCAGGGAGTTTTATGCTTCCATGTAATTTTTAAATATTTTTCCCTACGTCTGAAAGAAAGTCATGAGGATTTTAGATCTGATGGCTTTGAGTATGTACTTTGCCCATACTATTTTGACTACACCCAAACCTAATAGGTATACCCCTTTAAATATAGCAGAACAACAACAACAACAAAAAGTCTACTTCTAATTGGCTCTTACATCTTAAATTAACCCATTTCTATTATTTTATATTATACCACAAGGCTTGTGGTTTACCAATAAGGTTGCAGCTCACATCTTTCTCCTCCAGAGGCTACATGGCATCTCACTGACTCCGCCTTCTTTCTCCCATCATTCAGTTTAGGTTTCCCACCTAGCTCTACTCTGCCCTATCACAGGCCAAAGTAGCGTCTTTCTTTATTAACCAATAAAAGCAATACATGTACAGAAGGACTTCCCACACCCTTATATTATATGGTAAAGAGTAGTAACCTTTACAACATTTTGTGTGGGTAATACTTTTCTATATAGTTACACTTTTTATTAAAAGGTATTAATATATTGATGCCACCATAGCAATTAAATAAGACAAAATGTGAGAACAATTGAGTATAGGTCAAAGAAAATACAAAATGAACCAGATGAATCTAGAGGGGTTTTTTTGTTTTTGTTTTTGTTTTGTTTTGTTTTTGTTTTTCAAGACAGGGTTTCTCAGTAGCTATAGATCCAGTCCTGGAACTAGCTCTGTAGACCAGGCTGGCCTCGAATTTACAGAGATCCGGCTGCCTCTGCCTCCCCAGTGCTGGGATTAAAGGTGTGAGCCACCACTGCCCAGCCTAACCTAGAGTATTTTGTCAGAAAGAAAACAAAAATCAACAGATATATAAAACACAGTCTTTAAATGTCTACAATGGTCAAAGTTTGATGAGTACTCAATAAACACCATATGACTATAACTGTATCACTTTAGAGATGAAGACAAAAGAATACTGAGTTTGAGGAGAGGCCAGGTACATAGAAAATTTGAAATCAGCTTCAGTGAAGGAGTGTCTTTTATCAATAAGAACAGGCACAAGACAGCCTGTCCCCATCCCATCAAACCTTGAAAGAAACTATCACCAATAAAGGTTCAACAACAGTACCACAATTTGACTAAAATTTATGAGTTCATAATGATATTAAAGCAACTGAGTAAATGAAGGAGAGGGCTAGCTTACCAAAAAGAAAATTGAGAAGGTTGAAATAAATGGAAAATACACATTAAACTGAACACAACAGCATTTTTTTCCTTTGGTGAGCCCTTCCTCAAAATACTAAATTAAACTTGAACTCACTAATTTCAGCATTTTGTGGAAAGGTTAAAGCGCACTGCCCTGAAATACCTTTTTAAATGTATGTACTGTTAATGAGAAATCATAATTTTCAGTACATATTTCCCCAATCAGGAGGACATTGTTAATAATACCAATAATCAACAGGTCAGCATTATGTAACCCTTCATTTAATGTACTCTCTAGAATCCACTTACTTCTCTACTATTCCTGCCAAAAATATAACTTTATATTTTCATGAAGACACATAAAAAAATTCAAAATGAACAAAATTTTTCTTCAAAGTTTTTACTAGTTAAAGGAAATGGAAACAGAAAGAAAATGTTCCAACAGCAGTCATCAAGGAAATGTGATGATGTGTTGTAGCAATCTGACTCTGACCATGGAGTAGAAAAAACGAAATCATTCTCTTAAGGTAAGTACACTTTGAAATTCTATTGACTGAAAAGTCCTTAATAAGATATTAGCATCAGGAGGGAGCAGGAGTTTTGTATTGTTCTTACAAGAGTGCAATAAATCTATAATCTTTTTTCCAAAATTTAAATAAGCAAAATCAAATAGGCCTGAAAAATACAATATACCTCAAATATTTGTTACGTGAGGCATAGGTGGATTGTATACTATTCATTCACAATCAATGAGTATTTGTCCAAAATTGGCATGAAATCATTTATAGTTTGGGAAGTGTACATTCACTGAAACTTAGGAAATAACTTAGAAAAGGTCAGGCATGGTGACACAAAACAAATTTAGAGAGTATTTCTTTGGGATAAATGGAGCTATATTTTATGTTTGGAAAGTGACATTGGTTTGAGAGCAATTCTGAATGACTAGAAGAAAGTAGAGTGTGGTAAAGAAGCTCCAGTTTGCACAAAACATTTAATAAAGGCAGAGTGATCTTGATTTGGATAAAAAATGAGGATTTTACTATATTTCTCTATTGCTCTCTCTGTCTCTCTATTTGTCTCTCTCTGTCTCTGTCTCTCTCTTTCTCCGTGTGTGTGTGTGTGTTTGTGTGTATGTGTGTGTGTGTGTGTGTGTATGTGTGTGTGTGGTATGCCGGACATCCTAGGGGTAGGTATGTGGGTTTCAGAAGACAACTGGCAATTGATTCTCTCCTTCCATCCTGTGGGTTACAGGGATTAAATGCAGGACCTCATATTTGGCAGTAAGTGCTTTAAACACTGAGCCACACCATGCCCCCCGCCCCTTGTTCCTTATTGTCTATGATTTGGATGTTAGGGGCTTACTGATATTTATCTTGATAACAACATCTCCCTGTGTTGGCAGCATTAGAAAGGGAAATATGATACACATGCGATGCAAGGGGAGGGCTTTGGGTCTTTGTTGTTTTTTCTGGACATGGGTAATGGAATCACAGCTGCTTCAGAGCCAGAAACCCACATTCATATCAGAACAAGGGACTGAGCTACCAAGGTCCAGTGGAAGAGCAGAAGGAGGGTGAATATGAGCAAGGAAGTCAGGACTGTGAGGGACTGGCCCACCAACAGAGACAGTGTGCTCAATCTATTGGGAGCTCATCAAATCCAGCTGGACCAAGACTGAATGAGCATATGACCTAACTGGACTTTATGAATGTGCCAGTGGGGACTGACAGAGAAGCCAATGATAATGGCACTGGGACCTATCTCTTCCGCATGTATTGGCTTTTTGGGAGCTTATTCTATATGGATGCACATCTTCTTAGACCGAGATGGAGGGGGGAGGGCCTTGGGCTTCTCATAGGGCAGGGTATCCTGCCCCATCTTAAGGAAGCAGGGGGAGAGAGGTGGGGTGGTGGGGGAGCGGGAGGGCCGGGAACAAGGGGAGTAAATGTAAATTTTTCTTTTAACAATAAAAAATAAAAGCTAGTTACAAACTGAAAAAAAACATAGAACCAAGAACTGTAGGCCAATGATGTTCTTCCGCCGTTACTGCTGCGTAAAAATTACGGGACAAAGCCATAGGCTTATGGCCAGTCAGTTGTTGACTGAGACTTCTGAAGTGCAAGTCAATACCCATTTCCTCTTTATAAATTGATAATTTCACATACCTTTTTATAATCATGAAAACCGACTAATTCAATAGACAACTCTAAACATTACTGAGGACTCCAACCCATACATTAAATTCCAATCTCCATTAGAGGGATATGTTCTCGCTCTGATATTCCTCACAGAAGCGGGGTTTCTTGCAAGATTAATTTCTTCGTTCTGCAATAAATTTTCACCAAATGAGGACTCTGTCTCCGCCTCTGCTTCTTGGGAAGTCTGTGTTACCAGATTTGTATTTTAGGAAATTGAGCAAGCCATTTCTTTTGTTGCTCATATGTCTCACTTCACCTGCTATCTCAGCATGATCAGGGCCGGTATTGGCCAAAAAAGCCTTAGTAAAAACACCCAACAGCTCCCAAGGTCCACTCGAAGAGCAGAAGTGGGGGAGAAGATGAGCAAAGAAGTCAGGACAGCGAGGGACTGGCCCACCAACTGAGACAGTGTGCCTGATCTATTGGGAGCTCATCAAATCCAGCTGGACCAGGACTGAATGAGCATATGACCAAACCGGAATTTCTGAATGTTGCTGCCAATGGGGGCTGACTGAGAAGCCAATGATAATGGCACGGGGACCTATCTCTTCTGCATGTATTGTCTTTTTGGGAACCTAGTCTATATGGATGCACACCTTCTTAGGCTGGGATGGATGAAGCTTGGTAGTGCTTTAAAAAAATTCCATCAGAAAAGGGTTCTTCAGTATTCCACGCTTGTAAGACACTGTGTCTGAGCTTTGTCTAATATCTGCATTCACAGGAGGGTTAAATGAGAACTTTTTGGGTGTTAAAATAACCTTTTCTCTAATATAAGGTGAAATTTTAGTTTTTTTATTTTTGTTTTTCAAAGCTGAGGGAAAGAAAGCTCTTGAGACATACATAGCTTTTTCCTGTTGGTGTCTAAAAGCAATATCATTTTTAGAGTGCCCCGAAAAGCTCACTGTGTTGTGCTAAAGTTATCAAGGTCATTCATCCCTGGAGTCTTGGAAGAAAATCATTTGAGAACACTGATGGAAATGAGGATGAGATTCATTGCTTACTAATTTACAGCTCATGTCCTGAGCCAGAATTGCTTTCTGGTAATCTAGTCAAAGAATAGTTCCATGATCTGAGGAGTCAAATTTAATTATCCTACAAATTATCCCATCAATTTACTTCAGAAACTGTAGTAACTATCCCCAACGTTTTTATGGGGTGATATATGCCGCCATGGTGAGAACTTTCTGATATTCTTTATCTGTACCCTATATAAGAAGTGTCAGAGTCTGAACTGTATCAGTAAATCTTTGCAGGCCCAGAGCGACCAGGGTTCAGGCGGCATTGATGATATCAGGTTTGCCAGCAGCGGGGATTGCCACAGATGCTGCTCTCAGATCTGAGCTCTGTACCGGTTTCTTGTTGATATATCTGAAAGGCAAATGTGATCATATCTCTGCCTGCTTAAAATCTTGCCATCCTAACTACAGCCTTCTAAATAAAGTCTAAACTCCTAATATCATCTACCTACAAGATATTTCACAACTTAGCTCTAGTTCTTGCCTTCTCTCATGTTGTCCCTCCCTTAAATTCTGTCCTAGAGAAACACTTAAACACCCTTAGGTTACAGAGGGTACCGTGTTATCTTTTGTATCAAATCTGGGTCTTTGAATTTGCTTCTAGCTCTATTTCAACATTTCTATGCTTACCACCCGATGTTTAAAGTGTTTGCTTACAAGTCAATAACTCAGGAGGCACAGACAATATTCTCAACACAGCTGTAATAGCAGTGTGGCTAGCATATGTGCCAAATATTTAGAAAGTTCTTTAGAGACACTAGTTAAATGAGTGGACCTGCATGAATGAATGAACGAATGAATTATGAATGAATGAATTATGAATGAATGAATGAATGAATGAATGAATGGACTCATCAGCATAGACCGTCTCTGGCTTCCCAGATTGACATTGGTTGCATTATTATCTATCCAACTCCATACTGATTCTGGCTGCACCTTAACTCAGGTTCATTATTTATTGCAGAGCTGGAGGTTAGCTCATAACAGTGGGTCAAATCACACAGCATAAGGAAACTAAAACACTTTCTCAAACTATCACATCCTTAGGAGACTTACACACAGAGAGAAACACACACACATGCATCTGCTCATGTGCATGCACACACACACTAACAAAATGATGTCAAGCAAGCACACAAACACAAAACAACAACAAGAAACTTGAAAGCTATTATTGAGATCTGCCCCACATTTGAGCTCTTACAGATCTGAGGTCACATTCAGCAGAACATGACTTGTTCTTTTACGATCACTTATGTTTCCTCTGATTTTATCAGAAAGAAACAAATTAACTGATGTATTCTTTGAGGATTCTATTGTTTAAGAAGAGCCATCTGAAAAACAAACACACAAATGTAGATTTGCATGTAGTAAGTTACTGAGAAGTTATCTGGACACTGGCAAGTGGAGGGTAAAAGAAGCAGAATGGACAAGAAACTTAAGTGCAATGAAGTTTCAATAGACCTTCCAGAGGACCATAATAATGGTGCTAACTTCAGGTAATGTTTCTGTTCTGTGACCTTTCATCAACTAACTAAGTCTTGAGACTCCCTCCACTCCAGGGATGTGATAACTCTGCAGGGAACAGCACTGTTCTAATAAGAGCAAGTTCAGCTATAGAAATTAGTATTGAGCCACAGTCATCTATCACTTCCTTATATAATTCTGGAGATTGCGATAGTAGTAGCAAAAAGATTACACTAGGTACATGTATCTGAGAGACATATGGCATGAAGTGTAGTGGATATAATGGAAGATGCTGGTTCTTTCCTCCATATAACCAACAAACTTATTCCTTTATGTATTGCAAGCACAGCAAATTTCTCAAGAACTTCTCTTTGAGAGTGATCCAGGGTTTCATTCTTGTCTCCGGTACTGTGACAGCACTATCTCATGGGATTCTTATGGAGGAGAGCTTGTTGTGTTATTTTTTAAATTATTGCAAGGGAAAGATTTTAGAACATCAAGCGACATAAGGCAAAGTAATTTTCGTAAAGATATGGGGGACAGACAAGGAACATAGGTGTTACTGGGTTCAAATAAAAGTTTTTTCATTAGACTGAGTGACATTCTGAGACACCACATCTGGGCTCATTTGTTTTTTGCTTTTTTGTTTGTTTTTTTTTTTTTATTGTCAAAAGAAAAATTTACATTTACTCCCCTTGTTCCCGGCCCTCCCGCTCCCCCACTGCCCCACCGCCCTCCCCCTGCTTCCTTAAGGAGGGGGCAGGATACCATGCCCTATGGGAAGCCCAAGGCCCTCCCCACTCCAACTCGGTCTAAGAAGATGTGCATCCATATAGAATAAGTTCCCAAAAAGCCAATACACGCAGAAGAGATAGGTCCCAGTGCCATTATCATTGGCTTCTCAGTCAGCCCCCATTGGCAGTCACATTCAGAGAGTCCGGTTAGGTCATATGCTCATTCAGTCCTGGTCCAACTGGATTTGATGAGCTCCCAATAGATCGAGCACACTGTCTCTGTTGATAGGCCAGTCCCTCACGATCCTGACATCCTTGCTCATCTTCTCCTTCCTTCTGCTCTTCCACTGGACCTTGGTAGCACAATCCCTTGCTCTGGTGTGAATGTGGGTCTCTGGCTCTATCTCCATCCATCATGCAAAATTTCTACGGTGACGATTGAGATATTCAACAAAGTAACTATGGGACAAGTTCAGTTCAGGCACCCACTCCTCTGCTGCCCAAGTACCTAGCTGGGACTGGTTGTTTCCAGGTTGTTTTTGTTTTTTTACCAGCCTTAAGAAGCTATCCAGCATCTCTGGCTTCTGGATTCTACTTTTGTCTTGGAACTAAGCGATGGGATATCGTCTCTTTCTTAAGGCAACACCCTGACTCCATAGTTACATCTCCTTTGATAAGTATACTCTTCTTTTCTATTTTCACAGACCACTGTTAAACAATAAACACTTTTGAAGTCTCATTGTGGCAACCCAGGTAAACCAAAGCAACTTCCACGGTGTTAAGGTTTATCATTAGATAACTTAATTCTACTTACAACACAAATTTTCATTTGTCACTGAGACTCTATACAATGGTTAAATACATTAGGATGTTTGTCTGTAAGAGTGGTTTCTGTGAGTGGGCAGGACATTATCATGCCAACCACAACCACTAATTCATGCTTCTTATAACAATAAAATGAAAAGAAAGGTACAAATTCCTCTTAATGTGCCCCTCTTTAATCTAACCCCCTCAGGATTCATATAAACACTTTAAACCCCTAGCAATTAATTCTGACTGCATCTTCTGCTTGTTTTAAATATGATATCCTTATTCCTCCTTTATGAGCCTAGCCTTTCTCCAGTGGGTTATGATTTGTAATGAATTATTTCCAAGATGATCTAGACTACCAATGGAAAGGGTCTCTGCCATTTTTCCTGTGAGGACAATTCACTATTTTTGGAACAGGGTTGAACTGCCAAAGACCCACTGGGAAAGAAATGAACTATCAAGTAAACATAGGTTATCAGTCATAAAAGAAAAATCAAGAAGGAAATCAATGAGTATGGTCGTCTGCCTTCCAGTAACAAAGTGAATCTACAATTCAGTGGTTAGCTATAAGGACACCAGCAAACTGAACCCTTAGAACTGATGTGGATTAAACAACAATGTGCCTAAAAGCCAAATATTTTTTGACTTAAACCATCAGAACAATATGAATATTTCAAATTGATTATGATACATCTTCACAGCCTATTAGTTTTATTTGACAGATATAAAAATATAAAGTTGGTTGTTTATAGAGCTAGATTTTGTAGATTACAAAGTACATGACCATGTTTCCCAAATATGGAAAAAAATTAGTAATGTCTTTAAAAATACATATATTACACTACTGGGTACCTAAGGCCAATGAATTGTCTGTAAAGTTATGGATGCACAGCCATAGATTCCTTTTCTTAGTACCATAGAGTTCATTGTGCCATCAATAACTGATATATTGAAAAGAATATCCCCGTTTTAGATGCCATGGTGTTTACATTTGAATAGATGTAATTAACTTATGTTTTCTATTGCATAATATCTGAGAAGTTAAATATTTAGTCAGGAATTACCTGATGCTAGAGTAATAAGATAGGTGGTGAGATAGTTTGGAAATTACACTTGTCTTAGTCTCTTAAGAAGACCATGGGATTTTTATTCATTTGCCTCAGTGGGGATGATTTTTTCCTGTGGAAGGAGGATTAGATCATGTATGTATGTGAAGAAACACCTGTTCTTGAACTACACAAAACTGATTATAGCCTGAGACTGTCTACTGATACAAGTCCAGACAGTTTTGTTTCCAGTCTCTCATACTTAAAGTTGACATATGAGTTGTACCTTCTTCCTTTGACCCACAATATGTTTTCATGTGTGGCTACTTGGTTTGGCTCTTTGTGTCTCACATCTAGAAACTTTCCTTCTCTGAGACAATGTCAGAAACATTTTAGATCCCTCTTCCATTTCTGCTTTTTATGAACTATAAGGCATATACTCCTTTCTTTAGTATTATCATTCATTTCAGAAATATCAGAGATGATTGTGTGAGCTAACCTATACAACATTCCTATACTTTCTATTTAGTACATTTCCTTTCTTTTAGATTTGTTTCTTAAGTTTACTATATATGTACTCTATTTAAATTTTCTCTCATCCTCTTCCCAACCTCTCCCATTCCCTCTCACTCTCTCACAAATCGTTGACCCCTTTTTCTGTATTTATTGTTGTTATACAAAGGCATGTATATATTATAGACACATTTATAAAGAAAAATATATAAATACAACTTTCCGAGTTCAGTTATTGTTGTTTGTTGTGATCAGATTTTCTCTGTCCCGTCAAACAGCACCTAAATAGCCACATAGAGACTTATTATTAATCATAAAGGCCAATAGCTTATTATTAGTTTTAGATAGCTTTCAAAACTGAAATCAGGCCATTTCTGTTAATGTATGTGCTGTATGAGACTCATTTCCCTCATCTATATACTGTCCATGCTGTTTTCCTGCTTCTTCTGTGTATGACTGGTGACTCCGCCTTCTTCTTAGCAACATTCTCTCTGTCTAGAAAACGCTCCCTGATTATTGGCCATTTAGCTTTTTATTAAGTCAATCACTGTGACCCACATTTTCACAGTGTAAGGAAAACACTTTATTTGTATGTTCTTAGGGGTGACCATTTTGTATTGGATAGTCACCTAGGTCACTTATCTATGAAGAATAATTGACTATCATGGTAGTCATTAATTGCCTAAGCTCCTCCTTTGCTAGAATACTTATTTGTTACCTTTTTTTTGTACACTTACTTCCTGGGGTTAATGCTATGCACTATGCAGAGGTCAGGGGACAGCTTGGAAATTTTGATCTCTGTGGCCACTATATGAATTCAGAGACTTGAACACTGGTCTTAAGATGGGCAACAGGTACCGTGATCTAATGGGCCAGTGAGGTGACCAACATTTGTTTCTTAATGACAATATTTTTAAATGACTCAAAGTAATGCTTTTAAAAAAGCATTTTACTTAGTATTCACCCATGCAAATTATGTTCTGATTATCTCTTATACACTATACCCTACTCATCAATTCTTCCCTTCTTTCTACCATTTCTCCTTTCCCACTTTTTATTCTCTCCATCTTTCCTATCTCTCTCTTTCTTTGTCTCTCTCTGAATATCAACTGAGTCCATTTATTGCTGTCTGAATGTACAAGGATATGGGACGGTCTACAAGAGTGTTGATAGCTTCTTGGAGCCTGCATTCCTGAAGAAAACTTACTCTTCCTCCTGAGCATCCATCAAATACGAATAGCTCCACACAGAGGGTTAGAATGTCATGAACTCGCCCTTCTTGTGTTCTCGGATTTTGACTGGCTTAGTCTTATGCAAGTCTATGAGTCAGTCTCAGCCACTGTTCAAAGTAAAATTTTTAACTATAGACCTAGGGAAATAATTTAACTAAAACTTTGTTGTTCTGAATTTGGGTATCACACTAGAGGAATCTGTTCATTTTTTACTGGAACAGTATGCTTACATTGAAAATGAATCAAGAGGCCTCATTAAAAGCATGCTTCAAAAAGAAAATTGAAGATTTGTCTGAAAACAACTACACTTTTGTTTATGTGTCAACTACATAAGCTGAGCACAGAAAATGAATTATTCAGTCTAATGGAGAATAATTTTCATATTGTATACAGGAAGAGATGCTTGTGAAAATCATTAATAGTAAGGATTTAAAAGAGAATATTTATAAATAAAATATTTTTAAAATAAGAATTTAAAATAAAAATTTTTTAAATAAAAATTCTGAAAATTTTCTTGTATTTTATTCAATGAAAATTCTTTCCCATTTAATGTAAAGTTGTTTCCATCCAAGGAATAACCTGTATTTGTTCATGCAGTAGGAATAAAATTTCAATATATAAAATTGTAAATAATTATGTTATTTTATTTTTCTCACAAACATGAGGTACTTTACTCATTTGTTTAAGTCCTATATTCTTCATAGGAAGTTGAGCATGTTGCCTGTCATACCTATGGGCTGACAGGGGTCCATATGTGTCCACTTGTGAAGAAAGAAAAACAAAAGGATTTAGAGGAGGGAACTCTTGCTATTTCTTTTCATCAGTGTTTTGTTTAAGCCTTACTTCTTTGGTTAGAACTGAGATATACCAACCATTCCAGGTTACAGAGAAGTGGGTGAAATAGCCACTTCCAAATGCTTTTTTCTAAACTGATTTTGAAACTGATGGTAGAAGAACTTAAAAATAGAAAAATGAGAAAGGCATCAAAAATACTTAAAAGAAGACCTGTTTGGGATCACTGTGTCAATATTTCAGTCCATGGCTCTTTTGCTCTTGAGGAAGAAAAGCAACATGTTGAAGATGACAGAGGATGGTAGAGTCAAGTATGAGCTGAGGTCATAAAAGAGGGAGGTGGTTCAAAAACAAGATATACCTTTCAAAGTCATATCTGGAAGGACCAATTTCTCCATCTAGACTTTGTCTCATAATTAATTATGCCATAAATTTATCAGTGGATTAATATATGGATAAAGTATCTCCCCTAATCATCCATCTAATCATCTCAACAAACTTTTAGGGAATCAGTCTTCTTCATTTGCACATTTTGGCTGGGGTAGGGACAGATATCATATCAAAACTATAGACATCAAATAGTAAAGAACCTGCTACAGAAGCATGAGGACCTGAGTTTGGAAACCCACCAGCCATAAAAACGTAAGCGTAGTTATGTAAATATGTAACCCTAGCACTGGAGCAGCAGGAAAAGGTGGATCTCTGGAATGCTAGCAATTCAAAATAGTTAATAGTGAGCTCTGGGTTCAGTAAGAAACCACTTTTTAAATAAAAAGTTTGAAGAGATAAATGAAGAGCTCCAACTCTGACCTCTGGACTCCCAAGCACACATTTGTGAACACATGCATACACACACACACACACACACACACTATCCAAGAAAATATTAAACTAACAGAACATTTCTTCACCACTGATTGATTGAGAATTTTACCTAGACATGATTTCCAGGGGACTGTTGGTGCCCTACATGATAGTAATAAATACACTCTCTCACACACACACACACACACTATCCAAGAAAATATTAAACTAACAGAACATTTCTTCACCACTGATTGATTGAGAATTTTACCTAGACATGATTTCCAGGGGACTGTTGGTGCCCTACATGATAGTAATAAATACACTCTCTGATGAAGAGTCAAATTTACTCATCAGGTCAGTATAATGAGCAATGTGTATAGATAGTGTTGAGTACTGAGAAAATTTGATGTTGACCCTGTAATCCAAAAGTGCTTCTCCAAACTTTGGGAAGAAGGTCGGGGAAGTAGCACTGACTAGAAGGTGATCAAATCAACCACTATATGAAAATGCTATCAGAGAATTGAGGTATCAGGTGATTGGACAATAAAGATTCTGAACCAGTCTCAAAATTTTACAGATGCTGATGAAGAATATTCAAATTCAGTGAATTTTCATATATCCCAGGTATTTTGATTTGAAACAAATTCAAGATTTTTCTTTACATTTATATACAATTAATGACATTTCATTAGAGTCAAGACTATCATAAATATCTATCTGTTTGAGGTTATTTAGACACAATAGTAATTTCTTGAGATGCAATGATTCACTAAATAACATTTCAAGAATGATTATAGCCATATGGCTTTTTTTCTTCTAGGAGTGATTATAATATATAAAATGCACTTTTGGAAGCTATATAAATGTAATATTAAAGATGACAAGTAACCACTTGAGGAAAATCATAAAGGTCTATACTCTTGAAAATTGTGAGCCTTGTTATTTTTACCAGTCTTATAATGCCACTTTAAATGACTGCTATGCCAGTTTTTGGAGAAATAACCTCTCTTAAATGTTTAAATAGAATCATGTAGGATTGTGGATTTTAGCAGATAGTATTAAATTTGTCTTTCTCATTGACACAAGCTGTTTGTTATATGGAGGTCACACATAAATCTCCCACAGTTACCACTTTGTGAGTTTACATTGTGTACTATTAAACCTGCTTTGTGTCTGTTTCGTTGTGCTTCAGTATAGTGAGGAAGGTAATAAATAAAAGCCTTAAGTAAGTCAAAGAAGGAAACGACTTACTTTTTTCTTTAAGGTTTCATGTCACTAATGGAATATCAGATCAATTGAATTGGCCTATGAAATATGAGTTTTTAGGGAGAAGAAGAACAAATAGCCATTTATAAACATCTGACATTTTCACAAACAACTCAGGGCAAGGCCATCATCTAACACACATCTTTGAGCACTGAGCATTGAGAATGTACAATAATACATCTAAGAATCTGAAGTTCTAAGTATCGGCAAGTCTGACACTGTGAGTTCTGTGCATTAACTGTACCAAAGGAATTAGACAGGGTTGACTTCACTCAAGGATGTTTCAATAAAAGACTGGTCATAAAGGGATCTGAGCTGGACTCCACTGAAACAAAGAACTAGGGAGTATATGTGATCCCAAGTGAAGATAGAAACACTTTGAGGCTAGAAGTCATCTCTACTTGGTAATCTGGTATAGACAATGGGAAAGTGAACTTGTGGGCAGATAGCATGGACACTTATTTTAT
>JAQHUG010000321.1:1919007-1937744 GCA_028555095.1 Dicrostonyx torquatus
TTCTCGAGACAGGGTTTCTTTGTATCTTTGGAGCCTGTCCTGGAACTAGCTTTTGTAGACCAGTCTGGTCTCGAACTCACAAAGATCCGCCTGCCTCTGCCTCCCGAGTGCTGGGATTAAAGGCATGCGCCACCACCGCCCGGCTTGTTTTCTTTTATAAAAAAATTTAAAAATTAGTAAGAGATAAGACCAATCTTCCATTCTATCTTCCATGGTACCTCAACTCACATACACAGAACACAATCTCCCCCCAACACACATATATAATATAAAAAAAAAACAACAAAATAAATCCTTTTAAAAATGAACTGGTCAAAAGTGTTTCATCCTTGTAGTCAGATGTGAGCATAAAATCCTACATTTCAAACTGCCATCTTAAATAATGAAAACAAGAGTTTAGTATGCATAGCTAAGTAACTAGTAGTCCCAAAATAGCACTTTCAGTGAAGTTTTACACATAATTGTGTAGCATTATCTGGTCAGACTCACAACTTTGTTGAATTAAAAATATAGTCATGAAAAGTTAACAACAGTAGGTATGGCCATGTGGACAGGGGTAAGACCTCTTGTTTCTGGTTCTACACAAAGAACTACAGGCAATTTAGGAAAACTGAGAAGAGGAGAAATGCTCTTCATGAAAAGCACCCTGCTTGCTTATTCAACACGTTATCATCGCTGAAAGCATACATACAAGTAACAGTATGCACATTAAAGTTATATGAAGAAATATATATGTATATGCATATACACATGTCTAAATGAATGTAGCAAAAATTATAAAAAAATAAAGGAGGCCAAGAATTTGAAAAAGTGCTGAAACGGGTATAAGAGGAGGTTGGGAGGGAGAAAAGGGAAGGTGGAAATGATATTATTACATTATAATATCAAAAATAAAAAGTAATCAAGAAAGAAAGTAAGACATGGAAATGCATTAAGAAATGAAGTCTTTTAGGTATTGATGATGTGTATACTACACTTTGAGTTCACATTGCAAAATATTATAATATAACCAAACTGGCTGTATACATTTGACTCCAGCTGAAAGTGAAAGTGTGAAGGACTGCATTTTACCATTGCTTTCTTTTTCTTCTGCATGCAACCCGATTCTTTAGTATTGATCTTACCTTCAACAAAGCTGTCCCATCATGATTTTAATATGACTTTCTCAGTGTTTTCTGCCATATTTGTCTGTATTCAAATGAGTGAGAAAAGATTAAGAAATCCAAAGGAATCAAAGAGGATATATGACTCCTCTGAACACAAATACCACCTGACTTAGCTCTGGGTTGATTCAACGTCTGAACTCAGCAATTAAATGGATCATGAAAATGAGCAAAGGGTGACACTTAAGATATTCATCAGTCTGACTACAGGGCAAGGCTAGTTTGGGTACCTGCTCCTTTATTGCTTAGGGTCTTAGCTTGCGGAGGGGGGTCATTCTTGTAAATTCCTGGGAATTTCTCTAGTGCCAGGTTTCTTGCTAGTCCCATAATCAAAATATCTCTTTCCTTGCTCTCATCTCTGTCCTTCCTTATCTCAACTATCTCGATTCCTTAAGTTCTCTCCACTTCCCTTTTCTCTTCTTCTTTCCCTTCCATCGTCCCTTTTCCCCCTTCCCCCATGCTCCCAATTTTCTCAGGGGATCTTAAATGTCACCATAGAGCCTTCATCCAGCAAATGATGAGAACGGAGGCAGAGACTCACAGCGGAGCACTGAGGTGAGTCCAGTTGAAGAGTGGGAGGAGTGAAACTATGAGCAAAGAGGTCAAGACCATAATGGTGATACCCACTGAAACAGTTTACCTGAACTAATGCGAGCTCACCAACTCCAGTCAAACAAGGAAGGAACCAGCAAAAATCCAGACTAGAACCTCCGACTGTGAGTGACAGTTGTATGGCTGGGGCAGACTGCAGGGCACTGGCAGTGGCACTAGGACTTATCCCTACTGCTTTTAGGGAACCTATTCTCTTTGGATGGATACCTTTCTCACCTTAAATATAGTAGGGAGGGCCTTGAGGAAGGTCCCGTTGGCTGAGAAAGCTTCCCCAAAGCAATGTGCCTTACTCTCTCTGAGGGATAGATGAGGAGAGGGTAGGGGTGAGGGAGGGGGTGAGGTTATAGGTGGAGAGAATGGGAGGAGGGGAGAAATTGGGAACTGGGATTGGTATGTATAATGAAAAAGGATAGTTTGCTTTATTTTCTAATAAAAGAAAGAAAAAGGAAAAATTCTTTTTTATAAAGAAAAAAATCCAATTTAAAAAAAAAAACAGAAAGTGAGCAAAGTGTAAACTTACATTCTAAGTGTAGAACAGTTATAATTAAAGCAGAAAGAAATAATAGCATGGTTATTTAGAACAGTATCTACTGGCAGGATCATCTCATGAAGCCTACTTTTCTGAAGAGAAAATGAAAACACCTTGATGTTAAATGAAAATGCATTCTAATTCCCAGCTCTAGGAAATTGTCAAAGGAATAACCTTTCCCTCTGAAAAATGAAACAAAACAACAATGACAACAAAAATCTGATCTCCGTGATAGCCAAGTACTAGGCACTGCCTTAGACATTTTATCCTAGATAGTGACATATGGCTTTCTATAATTTTGTATTTTAACTATTCTTAAAAATCTCACTTAATAAAACCCCTTTCTAATAACCTTTATTTTATGGAAAGTTGAAAGTCATGGTTAGAAAGACAAGAGGTTCGATGACCTCATGGTCCTCTGAAGTGATAATAGCTACCTTTGAGAGTGACCTCTATTAAAATTTTATAAAACATGTACATAAATATCAATAGATATTAAATTATTTTTAAAGCAGATGACAATAGCAAGATGCCCAAGCCCTCTATGTAACTGTTACTCTCCTTTTACTTTGTTTGACATTTTTTTTCAGTACCTCTCCTTATAACTGAAAAGGTCTCTAAAATGTCTCTCTTTTTTAATGGCAGAATACCAATTTCACGCTAAATGCATGAGAGCCCTCATTCCATAGGAGCACATATCTATTAATCTTTTGGTTTTTTCTTCTTTCTTCTTAAACAGTAGTTTCATTTCACTTTGGAATTTTCTTTAACAACTTCACAGTTTTATTTTGTAACTATATAAGTGTTGATTATATTCAGAATTATACTAGATAACTCATTTCTCTGCTTAGTTTGTGATACTGCTAACACAGAAGCTTCCTGATCAAAGAAAGCACAAATGCTGAGAAAACTTGCCTTCTGAAGCCATTTCTGGAATAATGGTGCTCAGATGAGTATTTCTGCATCTTGTTCTTGTGATTATGGTCCTCAGTATCCACACATGCCCATTTCTATGATGATAACCAAAGAAGACTGGAGGACTCAGATAGGAAAATAATGATTTCTTGGATGCTTGCTGAATTCTCTTGCTTCAGCAGCATTTTCTCAATTATGTTCTGCCCTGAACTAGAGGTTAGGTAGAACAGATAGCTAGAGACCCAGTCCTTCTTTGGTGAAATGAGATGCATCCTATCCATCATTTCTCCTTCCCCTCATTCACCCCTTCTTCACTTTTTTCTATCTTTTCCTCAATGATTTATTCCTAGAAGCAGATTTTTAGTTGCCTTCTGGGCTGGAAAGAGAAACCACATGAAATGCCAAGAAACCAAAGAGGTTTTGCTGAGGAAATCAGAGCAGTTTTCTTAACCTCTTTTCTTTGCCCATGTTTCCTTATGCCATGTATTTGCCTTGTAAACAATCTCTAAGATATTGAGTGGGACCCTGAGAAAGACTAAAAGTATTTGTGTCAGTGCTCATAAAGCCATCCAAACAAAATCTTTACTATTTAGCTTTTACAAAACCACATTCATACCTCCTTTACATTGTTGATAGCATTCTGAGAACAATTCATATAATTTATATTAGGTACTTGAATTCGGTTATGAAGATTAGAAACAGGCATAAAAATTCTTTGAATGTTAAATGTAGATGACATATGTCCGGCGCGACCGTCTCGCCAGCAAGAACGACGCGGCACACAAGGATCCTTCTGCAGTAAGCCTTTATGCCTCTTGAGAGGGAGAGCATAAGCTTCCAGAGTGGAGACCCAGAGGCGGGGAAACCCTTCCCTTAAATAGAGGCTTCTCCTCGCCTAGGACGTGTCAGCCCCTGGTTGGCTGCAACCCATCGCATGAGATGACGCCACTGGAGAGGCAGAGCACAAGGAATGGAAAATCCCTTCGCGTCTGCACAGCAAGCTTGTTTACCGCTTGCGAACACAGGATGTCAGCGCCATCTTGTAATGGCGAATAGTGAGTGTGGCTTCTCACAGACATAGGTAAAAATTTCATTTGTGGAATTAGTTGAATAAAAATGTGAGTTTTCTGTGACCTGTGAACTATAGGGAATACATGGATACTTTTATAAATAACAATTTTTCATAAGTAGAAGCTTTATGGACATTTATTATTGATTACAGCATGAAATACACAAATAAACATGGTAATAAATATAATTCAAATCCAGCAGTAACATGAATACAACAGGATGTTACAAATGTCGTTTTAGATTGAACTCATAACCAAATTAAAGATGAGCTAACATTGAATCTAAAATGAATAAATTAGTGAAATCTATATCTAGAAAATAAATTATATTGATATTTTACCACAAATAACTAAAATTAGAGACTTTTCAAATTTTTTTGCTTTATTTTGTTTGTTTTGAAACAAGGACCCTTTCTATAATCTAGATTGTTTAGCACTAATGATCATCTACCTGCTTAAGCCTTCTAAGAGTTGAAAATATTTTGCCGTGAGGCACCACCCAAGTTCAAGAACTTTTTACAAAAACAGAATATTTCAATCTGATCTTCCATCAGGAAAATACAAAAATGTTAAAAAATCAGATAAATGTATAATGACAGCTTACCAAGTATATTCTGACTGGACTTTTGGTCTTGTAAACTCTGGGACACATCTAAGAATGCCCTCCATTATTGCTTTGCAATGTAGAATTTGGATGGAAGGATCAGATCATAAATGGCAGGAAATACGTCAACTTATTCTCAGTGAATATTCAGAAAAAGTAAGATAAACAGATTTCCATACTTTTCTGAATATTGCATTCATGTCAACCACATGGCATTGTGTTGACCTTGGCTTAATTCTTCATCAATGAATTAGAAAAAAATACAGACTTAGTTCCAAAATTGTAAGCATTAAATGAAAAGAACTCACAAAGTATTTATAAAGACTTTTTTCTTGATATTGAATGAGGGTGCTTTCAATCATGAAAAAGTGTAATTAAATATGAACACGAAAATTTCTGCTGTCTGTTTATCTAAATATTTAATAATATGTTACTTTCCTTTTTTCTTTTTTCTATTTTTAATAATAGTTTATTTTTTCATGCAATACATCCTACTTACAGTCCTCCCTCCTCTATTCCAACCAGTTCCCCCTCACCTGTCTCTCATTAGAAAAGAATAAGCTTTAAGAGATAACAGCAGAAAATGATAAAATAAAACATAATAATATAAAACACACACCAGGCAACAAATAAAAACAAAAGCAGTTACTAAAAACAAAACACACTACTGGGCTAAGATCAAGGTTTAGACAGTTATTCTTTGTCTACATCTTTCAGGATTCTCTTTAAAAATCATTTATATGTGTATATCTGTGTGTGTGGCATGGTGGGTATGGGGACTCTCGTGATCATATCTGTGTGTGTGCCACATGTATGCAGTACCCAAGGAGGTCAGAGGTGGGCATTGGATGCCAGGCATTGTAGTACAGGCAGTTGTGGGCCAGTTGAAGAGGCTACTAGGAAATGAACCAGAGCCCTCTGTAAGAAGAGTGCATGCTCTTAACTGCTGGCCATGACTCCAGCACCTAGATTCCCTTTGAGGAAAGGGTCCCTAGCCTATTTCAGTTTCAGTAATCTGTGTTCATTTAATTCACAGCTATCTCTACTTTCAATAGACATCGTTCCGAATGGTGCTTCTGTTGTCACATCTCCTCCAATAATCTGATAGATACCTGACATCCAACCACTTCCCTTACTCTTGAGAAATCCAGAACTTTTACCAAATTTATTCAGATAAAGCCAATATCACTGAGAATAGATTCACTACACCTGGAAACATTCTTTCTTTTCACATGAAGTAGTATTAATATGATCCACATGTTGTGAATGCCTTTAAATGAATTTAATGTTTTTTTCTATTGATATCATCTCCAGGCTGCAGAAAAGAGAATGGACCTTTTTTATCCAACAATTCCTGCCTCTTCTCTTGACTAATTATGCCACATATGACTATTTATGTTTACCCTACCCTCAGGAGGCTAGTAGTTTAGCTTGCCACTGGTACTTGTGTCTTGAAGGCCATAGTGATTAAGACACCATATACTGAAATATTTTCTTATTTATGTATTTTTGAATTTTTCTTTTTATTGAAAACAGACTTTTTTTTAAAATAACATAATCTATCCTGTTTAGGGTTTTCTCTCCATCTAGTCCTGCCAGTTCCTCCCTAATTCCTCTTCTTGCCATATCTACCCCCCTTTTGAATCTTATAGAAAAAAAAAGATTCCTAAGACATAAATAAAATTTAAGAAGATAAGACAAAATATAATACAAAATGATAAAATAAAAACAAACACATTGGGACAGGACAAAGCCAACAGAAGGAAAAGAAACCCTCAAAACATACAAGAAACAGATACAGACGGAGAGGAATCAAACACAGCAGCTGAGTACTAATGGTGGACTGTTATAGAATAGTGTCTTGTTGATGGCTGGCCATCATCAGAGGAGTTTTTTTTTCATCTGCAGCAAATAGGACAAATACAAAGATCCACAGCCAGACATTATGCGTAGAGTATGTACCTTACAACACTCAGCCCAAATAAGGGTGGATGCTTCTATCAGATTTCTCCCCTCAGAACTCAGGGAAAATTTGGGAAGAGGAGGTAGAGAGCACAAGAAGCAGAGGAGATGGATGCCACTAAGGAAGCAAGGCCTTCTCAATAATCAAGATCAATGCACACGCAAAGTCACAGAGACTGCAGCAGCGTGCATAATGTTTGTACAGTTTACAGCACATGGGGTCCCAGAGCTGAGAAGCTGACACCTTGTCCATGCTTTCTTGTATTGGCTTTGATCTCTACACATCCAAGGAATTCAAGGTGACTGCAGCAATAATTGAAAGTAAAATGCAAAATACACCTTCTACAATTCCAGAACATTAAAAAAATTCCCCTGATTATTTCTTAGACCAATGGAACAAATAGCAACTATCTTAACTAAATTGTAACTACACATCCTAATGTTTAAGTCAGAAGTTAGTAGAGTTATTAAAATAGCATTAAGTTTGGAAATGATTCTCAAGGAACGCAATTTTCAACTTTGGGCCAGGTATTTCTTTCCTCTGTGAAGTGTAAATAATTAACAGTATCTTTAGTTCCTATATATTAGATACCATCCCCCATGACATGACACAATGCAATGTTTCTAGACTTTGTTAAATATCTCCTAGAGTTCAAAAATCATTGCTGGTTGACTGCCTCATGACGCTTTACCCTCTTGAATAAGTTGTGTAATTGAAGACAATCTGGTTTTATTTAGAAAAGGAGGAAAGAGTTAATAATAATAACAAATAATCTATCGTATGTGATAGCTGCATTATAAGATTTTTAGTTGGATTTGTCCTCTGATAAAAGGACATTTCTAGAAGACGTGTTTTGTTTCTTTCCTTTTCCTCCTAGTAACTGGTATAGATGGCGTGCCTAATACATTTTTATTAAATTGACATATGAATTATGCATTGGGTAAGGGAATTTGTTAGTGCTTTTTCACCTCTACCCAGCATGCATTACAACATTGATTCTACGAGAATCCGTGCTTTCTATGGAGAAATGCTTTTACGTTTATAACCAAAGACGTAGAAAACATATTTTCTAACTCTAGCAATGAGAGGGTAGAGCAATGAGGTGGAAGTGTGGGGTGAAGGAGAGGTGACATTACTATTTTTAAAGATGGAAAGCTTGTCTAAGTGCAGAACAGAGTGGATGTTCTGCATCCATAGCAAGACGGATGCCTAAATAAGAACAGGCACCTGTCCAGACCAGTAGTTTGCTACTTGCTCTTAACCAAGAAGCAAAAGTCAATTTGTCTTTTGACTCAATATCTTACTCTTGATTTTGCATCTGAACAAACCATTTCTAAAACATTTTTCCAAAAGGGAGCTTTCCTTTAACTATTTGCCCTACTATAGAGATAGCCGATATACTGTCAGTCAACTTTGAACTGCATTTTCACGTGGACCATTGCTTTTCCTGCTAGGATTCTCAGTAAAAAGGGAAAATTGGTTTGTAAATGTTCAAGTTGGTGAATTAATTTAAAAGTTTTGTTAGTTCCTAACAAAACAAGCTAGAATTTGTGGATTTTCTGGGTATGTGCCATGTACCTGGGCATTTGTGTTCAGGTGTGTGTGCATATATGTTCAAGAAGAGCCCTGAGGCCAGAGGCCTGGAAGTAGATCTCCAGTTTATTTACTAAGACAGAGTTTGTTCCTGGAAGTGTCAACAATTCAATAAGCCTCAGTGGTCCTCCTGTATCTCCTCTCCCCTTCCCCAGTGCTTGAGTGACAGGAACATTTCGTTGCATCAGGCTTTTAATGTGAGTGCTGGGAATTGCAACTCAGTTATTTGTGCCTGTGTGCCACGTACTTACCAACTGAGCCATCTTTCCAAGCCCCAAGAAACCAGAATTTTTACAAATATTGATGCTTATGCTATGAGTGTTACCTTTGTGGAAATGTTGCTATGACTGAATCATATTAATGATTTTCAGAAGAATTGTGGACAAACTTATAAGATATTCATACTGTAAATCATATTTGAATTTACTTTATATGTTTAAATTTCAAAAATAATATAATTTCATCATTTTTATTCAACTTTCTCTACTGAAATGTGAATGGATATCAAGCTTCCTTCTAGGTATCTCTCTGGATCATTACTTGGGTGCCAAGCAATTTGTCACAGCCTGGCTTTCTGCTTTCATTTAATAAAGGAAACCAAAACGTTATGATCCAAAACCAGTGGTCTGCTACGCAGTGATCCATGTGAGAACAGTGAACTTATGTCTCCATAAATTTGTTAGTCATCTGTGAGGAAAAGCAATGCTGACCTCGTAATGTCAAATCCCATTTAGAGCCGGCGAATAAGTTGGATGAGGGACTTGATGTCTTTTGAGCTGTATTAAGAAACATACTTCGGTGTGGGAGGTAGGAAACCCTGGTAAATTAATGTGGAGATTGCGGCCCACCCAAATAATTTATCTCTGAATCCTATCTTCCAGAAGAAAAGAATAAGTTCATAAAGGTTGCAGCTTGAGTAAATGATTTCAGGCAACACATGCTCTTAAGTAAGTGGTTGAAGTACTAACTCTGACCTCGCACCTCAGTTTTCCACTCTGTTTCTTTCTAAAATCTTATTAGGAACTGCTTGTGACTTTTGCTACAAGCTCATTAAAAGGGCAAACATCAGATCTTAAAATTAATTTGTAGACATTCTTTGAAGAATTACATTACAGAGTCTTTTTTTCTAGCTGTTTCCAGCCTACTATTTGTTCTTGTTGAAGCTTTCCTTAATCAAAATTCAAAAATTTTTGAGGAAAAAACTAAATTTTAGACATCCTAATGCCTAATACAAGGATAAAATAAGACTTCATTTATATTTCTTAACTAATTGTCATATCTCCTTCTGTAGTTCATGGACCCAGTCATCTGTAGCTGCAGAGGATGGGAATGATTCTCAGCATTTCAGAACATTATTATGTGTTGGCCACATTACATATAACTATCCATAATCTACTCAGTTAACCGAGTGTCTGTACTGAAACCGCACTGAAGATATCTGCTACCATTGACTGAAGAATTCCCACTTTCTCCCTGAGATATTGACAGTGGCCCCCTAGCCCCTGTTTCCTTTCTTTTATGTATCATTCAGGCTTTAGATGCTTCACTTTTTGATTTGTAACTCCTAATGAATGACTCAGATAATGTCTATGTAGCTTCAGTTGGCATTCAAATGCTTCTTTTGAAAGACTCAGCCCTTCCTGGTTTTAAATACTGCTCTGTCTTCCCATCTGTCTTTGACGAGCCAGCTGGAATACTTTCTTGCTCCACATTTAGCCTGCGCTTTCATGCTTTTGGCCCTTTTCTTTGACCCTCCTCGCTCCCTGTTCCATTGGCTCACATGCAATTCCCTTAGCTCCTGTTTTCTTCTGACAGTTAGATCAAGTGTCTTTGCAAACCCCCTCTCTGGGCCTATGCGCATTTCCTGTGATGTAAAGTACTGTGAGGGTTCATTTTGTGCTCTCTGCAGCTTTTTAGTCAGTGAACTCCTTAAGGGGCCTGACCATGCAAATAAATGGCTGAAAAGTCCTGAGTGAATGCAAAAAGAAATGAGAGAGAAGTTGAATTTTTCTACTCGTGTGCATTGTTTGTTGCCCCGGTGGTTATCTCTGTTTAGTGAGAACTCTCTACACCATTCTGAAGAGACTAGGAATTATTAGAACAGGAATGCTTGTTCAAATATTACCATTTAACTGCAACCTTGACACTTAAAAATAAAAGATAAATGTTTTGGGGAAAGTCTGATTTGTTTATGCCAAAACAATAGACTAGAAATAGAGTGGAGAAGAAAATAAAATACATCATGCCTAGGTCTCTGTGGCAGTATACAAGTAACTGGGTTTGAAGCTGCATCAAGCATGTGTGGAAAGATGAGGTCTAAGTACATGTGAGAGACTTAGAACTGAGACTGGATTGGGAAGCTTTGTGGGTCAGGAAGGAAGGAAGAAATACTAGACAACGTTTAGAGATCAATACGTTTCAGAATTGAATCCAGAAAAATCATGAACTATGAAGGAAACCAGAACTTTACAGCCAGTCAGGTGACTGATCCAAAAATGCAACTGTTGTTCATAATCTCATTCATATAAAGTACACAGCTTTGACAAAAATTCTCAAGTCAAAATTGGGTTCGTGGGAATAATGACTAAGGCAGTTGGAAGAACAATGTAGGTAATTGTTAATGGACATATGGATGTGTTTCTTAGTGATACAACATTGTGGTAGGAGTTGGACAACTATGAATATAGGAAAAATATGAATGATATGTCTTAGCTGGATGAATTTTGCTGTGGTAGAACTGTGAATACCTTTGAAGTCAGTACTCACTTCTCATTTCTCTCTTTGATCCTCTGAGGGTCTTTCTCAGCTTCTCCTCCTTAAAACACATATGTTGAGCATGGCAAGAACAGTTTTAGTTTTTCCATTGGAAGAGACTACAGTAGTAATTTAGGTTGTTGTTTGTAATAACATATAACATAAAGAGAAATGAGCATTCCCCTGTGTAAAGTTGGCAGCATGTAGCTATGCCTATTTAATATTTATCTGAGGAAAGAACACAGGCACACTCTAAAAGAGATTCTTTGTCTTGCTGAGTGTCCCTTGATTTCTTCCTGATTTTCACATTTGACCTACTTTCCAAAGATTATAACTAGTTACTACTGAAGGACTTTTTTTTTCTTCATGTTTGCAAGTTGAACTTGAAGGCTATTGGGAAAGCTGGGCTCAGTGATTTTCATGGGAAAACAGGCTCACTAGATGTGATAACAAGGTGAACACTGGAGCAAATGCATTTATATCCTGTTTATCTCAAACACAGAACCAATCTGGAGCTCTAATTCCTTCAGAAGATGATAAATGTTTTCTGCCAGTCTTTCCAACTGAACAAACTCTGTTTGATCGGTATTAATCACTTCTGGCAGGCAGTGCTAGCTGCAATCTAGGTGAGAAGCCTGTCATCAGTACCACATAATGAAGAGACATAGTGTGGGACAAAGAGCAGAAATATCTCTTTTCACCTAGCAATCGGGAATTGGCAAATTTAATAAGATATGAACCATGTGTTTTCAAATGAATAGTACCAAATGTCGATCTTTAATATAATTATGTTTTTTCTTCCCTTGATTTTTATTTAACACGTAGGGATTGACCCGAGTAATACTATGTCTTATTTAATCTGCAGAGATTTTCTTCATTCTCCCGAATTCTATGGTGTTGCTGTAGAAAAGACTTTCTAAAGCCATGTTTCACCATGAACAAGCCAACACATAGAGAGAAGCTGGGATTAAAGGCATCCTTAGCCAGACCTAAATAAGAGAGAAAAGAGTTGCAGTCATGTAAAGTTTAGCAGTTTTAAAGTGCATCCTACTCCAAAATGTTCCTTGTCAGATTTGAATTTCTTATTTTCTACTTTCCAATGTCATATCCCCTAAAAAGACACCAGATTAATTTCTTTTCCTTTGAAAGAGCAAAACGCGTCTTGGTGTTCTGTGCTATGTACTTAGTCACTTCTTAGAAAACCTCTACCCTATTGTTAGCCTTCCAATTCCTAAATACAAGTAACTCAATTTGCAAGAATGAATTTCCCAGAACAAACCGTAGGCAGAAATTGTAGCACCCTGCTTGATAAACCAACATGTTTTTCGCTTGCTCTGTGAAAGAATCAGATGCATTATTATCCTTTGAGGTAATGATCACTTTAAATTGTCTGCTAAATGTAATTTAAATTCACTCATTTACATCCGTCTTTTGAGAGAGAGAGAAAGAGAGATGGAATATTTCTTTAAAAGGAAGAGGTCAATTGGTGTTCAGTGGATATCTCTGTTTTTACAAAGATTAATTAATTATGTCAATTCCTGAGTTGCCCCTGGAATCTGTCACTTAGTTTTTCAAGTTAACTCAATTCATTCCTTCTGAAGTCAACCATTTTGAACTGAATGAGGAATCTAGTTAAGCCATCTATGGGGCAAATAAAAACACTCCATTTCTGAAGATAGACTAGTGAACGGAGTGGATACATTTATTTAAGCAAAGCTGAGAAAATAGCACTAAGCCAGTCCTTAAAGCGATAACACAGTTTTTAAGAGATGAATATCTGAAAATTTAAATAGTTCTTTAGGACTTTTTTTTCAATTTGAGAAATGAAACTTCACTTCTAGAGGAAAAACAAAAGGTGTTTCGTCTTCAATTATTTAGGTGATGTTGACGGCAAGTCTGAATTTCTTGCATGCTTTCAAAAATCTTTCCTAAATGTTTCTTCTCTTGCACTGGAATTTCCAAAATGGTTGCATGACTTTTCAATGGCTACCCACAAATATTAAAGCTTAGGAAGTATTTAGTTGCCACTTCATATTTAATATAACTTTTTAATGTTAAGTATAATTGAGCTGTGTGCTTTCTAAGATCAGTAGAAATTTGCTATTAATTTTAAGGTGCATGGACTTTGAAGATTTTCTTTTAAAGATGTCAACTAAGAGTAGGTGACATCATCTCCATAGCATCTCCTTTTAGTCTTTGACTCTATCCTCACAGGTCACCTGTAACCCTCACTGAAGTTTCTGGAGATTCATCTTCTTCCTGTAAAACTGGTTCAGGAGCAGTCTACAGAGTCTTGAGTCCCCAGTTTTTACAAATCTCTATGCCTGAATTGTTTTATACTGTCAAGTAATTTAGCTAATATTATAGGACTTTCGCTTGACTATAATGAAAACACATTTCTGGATTGATCTATGTAACTATACCCTCAAATCTGGCAGTTACAGAGACTTGGCTTTGCAAATAGCATCAAAATAGCACAAAAATGGGTAAGGCATACAGGCAAAAGGTACATTGTTACCAGGAAATGTGACAGAATGCACACACAAGGACAAGGCACAATTGTTGGAAAAAGACATTGTTATATTGATTATACTTGTCAAAAACATTGTCTTAGGATGGTCCTTGGCAAGATAGAAAAAATACTCCCTTGTTGTTATGGGACATGTGAACCAAATTCTGCAACCTCTCTAGAATCATTTTTAAATTGTTTCACTTATGAGATTGAAAGGGGGAGCAGAAACAAATTTATAAATCAAAGAGTCCTTGAATTATCTTGTTGATTTGCTTTGTATTGGACTAGCAGAGGTTGAACATTAAGCAGATATGACGGGGTGATGGACACCATGAGGCAGACTGTTTGAATCACCGGATGATGCTGAAAAACACTCTGTTCAATGTTTTCCATGTTTTGTTCAACAGAGTACACATTTCTTTGTGGAGAGCCCATAATCCAGTCACCAGGAAACCTTCAAGTTATATTCACACACACTATACTAAATGCCCATGGATGAATTAGAAAGCATCTGTGTTGTCCTCTTTGCATCATCTTTTCTTAAAAAAAAAAAAATTCTTGTGTATTCCTTCTAAGTTACATAAAGAAAACAATATTTAGATGCTACAAAAAAGTTTGTGAAGTTAATGCCATTCTAAATTTTTCTTAAATGATGAGATATTCAAAATATGTAATGTTGATTAGAGTAAAAAATCCTCATGAATTATGAACCATTTATCCTCAACAAAGTCTTCATTTGTCTATGGACTTTTTGAAATGTCCTTCAGGTATTACTTTTTACAGAACACGTTTTCTTAGCTGCTGATTAATATTAATTTTTATTAAATTTACTTTTAGTTTAACTCGTGCATGACATCCTACCACAGATTCTCCTCCTACTACTCCTCCCAGTCTGTCCCTCTACCTAATCTCTCCCTCAGATCCACTCCTCCTCCATTTCCCTTCAAAGAAAAAAACAGCAGACCTCTCACAGATATCAATTGAACATGGCCTAACAAGATATGATAAGACTGGGTACAAACCCTCATATTACAGATGATGTGTGGCAATTTAGTAGGAGCAAAAGGGTGCCAGGCACAGACAAAGAGTCACTCCCCCTACTCTCATAGCTGGGAATACTAAGCTACACAGCCATAACATATTTGCAAAGGACCTAGATATAACCCAATAAGGGTATCTGTTTGTCTCTTTAGTCTCTGTGAGCCCTATGAGCCCTGCTAGTAGATTCTTTGAGCCATGTTCTCAGGGTGTCCTTAACCCCCCTGACTCCTACAATCCTTCCTCCCCATATTCTGCTGAGTTTGGTTCCCAAAGCTCTGCCTAATGTTTTTCTGTGGCTCCCTGCATCTGCTCCCATATGTTTCTGGATGAAACCTCTGAAATAACCACTGAGCTCAGCACCAATCCATGAGTATAGCAGAGTAACAGATATATCATTATGAATCATTTTATTGATTTTTTTCTCTTGTGTTTGGTTCTATCCCTAGGTCTCTGGGCTATCTAGCATCTGGTTCCCCACCATCTAGACAGTATCAGGCATGGGCTTCCTCTCATGGCATGGACCACAAGTTAGACCAGTCATGGGCTGGCCACCCCAATAAGCTCTGTGCCATTGTGGTCACTGCACATCTTGCAGACCAGATAGATTGTAGTTTGCAGATTTTGTGATGATTGGTGTCCTGCTTCCACTGGCAGGAGCTATAACCTGTTACAGACGATAGGTGGGTCAGGCTCTGTATCCCCCATTCCTGGTAGACTAGGGTCACTCTTACAGATTCTAGGTAGTTTCCACTGCACGAGGTTTCTACATAACTCATAAATGCTTCTTATTTCAGTTATCTTTCCTAGTTTTCTCTCCCTCTGTCTATCTCAGCTCTCACCTGTTCCCATCGCTACCTGCTCCCAATTCACCCACAAAATCTATTTCTCTTTCCTAAAGAAATCTATGTGTCCCTGTGGAACCCTCCTTGTTACTTAACCTCTCTGAATCTGTGGATTGTAGCATGATTGTCCTGTACTTAACAGTTAGTGTCTACATATGAGTGTGTTCATATCAAGTTTGTCTCTGTGGGCTAGTGTGGGAGGTCCTTCTGTTTATGTGTTGCTTTTATTGATTAATGAATAAAGAGTATAGAGAGTCATAAAATGAAGTTAATACCTTAATAAAAGGGTAAAGTCTTTAAACAGACAGAGTACAAACAGTCATAAATTGAAAGGAATAAAGAAAAATAAGCCACATAAAAATGATAATTTCTAGAGAGTCTGAATTTTGTATATTATTGTGTCGTTTTTTTAATTTTTTGACTGTGAAGGAGTTAAATACAAAGAGACATTTCATTGTGTGGGCTGCAAAGCTAAATCAGCATGCATACTATAAGGGTAACATGACTTCCAAATTTGGGTCTAAGGATATGTTGCTTTGGAAAAGAGGTTCTTCTCTTGTTTCCATAGAGGATGAGAACCTGGGGATTGCTTCCAGACCAGGGGATTGCTTCCAGACCAATATGGTTTGATGGAACAAGAGCCCATTAAAGGTTGCTGTAAAGACCCCCCACAAAGAAAATGCTTTACCTGATAAACAGCAGAAAGCAGTTTGGATGAAACTATGCCCGTATTCTCAAATTGTTTATAAATATTTATTTATATTTAAAGAGAGATATGCTATAATGGTAGTACTTTGAATTAGTATGGATCTTGGTTTATTCATACAAATTTAAGGTCAATTTTGTTATATGTATATTTCTGCTCTTGATTAAGGTATTGTATTTGTGTAGCTCATTTCAAATATAATGTATAATTAAGAAGTAAGTTAAGATACTCATCTATAATAGTTAAACTTGTAGTCATGTCAGTTAGATTTTCTAGATATATAGAGATATATTTCAGTTAGGTATTCATCAAATCTTTCAAAATATGGCATTTAAAATATTTTGAAAACTTAGGACTTCTCATGACAGTGGGACACATCTGCTCCTGGCAGAACCAGCTACTTCAAAAGAAAGATGGGCATCAAAGAGGCTCCTTATAGAATTTACTAGCCATTTTGGCAAGGAACTGCTCTTGCCTTGACTGCTTGACTGGACATGCAGGACCCAGAGAGAAATGACTGCTGAACTTATGTAAAGGGGAGTTGGTCCTTCAGGGTTCCTGCTTTATAAAAGACTCTACTACATACAGTGATACTACATGATACAAAAGAAAATGAATGGCAAACTGCCAATAGAGGCAGAACTGTTTTTAAAATTTTTTGCCTTTTAGAAAAGTCTGTTGGATACTGCAGGCCTGTAGGCTGAAGATGGATGCCCCAATGGTACAGAAGATCTTTGGGTGACTTGCAAGGCAACAAGATGTCTCTATCAATTCTACAGCTTTGGAAACTGCTGACAATCACTTCCTGTTTACTTAGGTAATATTATATCCTTCTGGCATCTTTGATGGCATTGAAGAATAGATAGTTATTTGGAGCAGGACAAGTTTGTATTCTGTAAATTATGTTTTAAGTAAATGCTGATTAGCCAGTAGCCAGGCAGGAAGTATAGGCAGGACGATCTGACAGGAAGTAGAGATGGGGCAATGAAAACAGGAGTATTCTGGAAAGAAGGAAGCTCTCTCTGCAGTCCTGTCCAGACACCAAAGAAGCAGGATGTGACCTGCCACGCTGAAAGAAGGTACTGAGCCATGTGGCTAATATAGATAAGAATAATGGATTAATATAAGTTACAAGAATTAATAAAAAGCCTGGGATAATGGGCCAGTCAGTTTATAACTAACACAGACTTTCTGTGTGATTCTCTTTGGGACCTAATGATTATGGAAACTGGGCAGGGGAGAAACCCCAATAATCAGGCCCTCATGTTACAGTTATTATTATAGTTTTGCTTATTTATGATAAAAGATAAAGTAGATATAAATATTGTAACTGTAATTCTTGTTTGATACCTGTTTTGTTATATGTTAAAGTTAAAGCCTTCCTTTTTGTTTAAATAGAAAAGGAGAAATGGTGTGGGAGGTCCTTCCATCTATGTATTGCTTTTATTGGATTATGAAATCGCAGGGAAAAGGGTAAAGTAGATGAAAAGCAGTATACTGAATGAGGTCACCCAAGCCCTGAAATATAAAAACAGCATGTTCTCAATCATGTGTGGATCCTATCATTAAATCTTTAGGTTTTTGCTGTCATTGTTTAATTTAGAAAACCTGTAGACTCCTGGAAACCAGAAAGCTATTATTGGTGTGGCATAGGAAAAACATATACAAGGGAAAAGATATGAAGGAGAAAATGGTCACAATGCCTATAAAGGAATTAAGTGAACAGAGGGTGCAGGGTAGGGCAAATGAAGGTGGGGGAGGAGCATTAACCAACACCAGAAATGTACAAAAACGACAATTTGACTATTATTTAAAATTCTTGATTTTATTATCACTTTTAAAGTTATGTGTATATGGGTGCCTTTGTGTGGGTGGTGGTTGTTCATGACAGTGCAGAGTAAACAGAGACTAGAGGAAGGTGTTGCAGCTTCTGAATTGAAAGTTGCAAGAGACTGTAAGTTATCTGACCAGGATGATCAGAACTGATATTGGTTCTGGCAATTGTCCATCGGTCCTATGGAGGACCAGTGAACGATCTTAACTGCAAAGCCTGGTCTCTTGCCCCCAAATCTTTTTTATAATACTGTTGGTTGTTTTTTCACTCTTTGCCTTTTTGGGGCATAACACTCAGATCTCAAATAATTTACATGGGAGTATTTCTTAAAAATCCTGGCGTTAACTTGGTATGTTTATAGCCAGATTTCCTTTCTTTTACTCTTTCTTTTTTTTCTCCTTAATTTTAACATTTTTTCTTTTCTCCAGAAGAGGTCCCATTTTATTTATTTATTTATTTTATGGTTAAAAGAAAAATTTACATTTACTCTCCTTGTTCCCAGCCCTCCTGCTCCCCCACTACCCCACCACCCTCCCCCTGCTTCCTTAAGTTGGGGCAGAATACCCTGCCCTGTGGGAAGCCCAAGGCCCTCCCCCCTC
>JAQHUG010000321.1:1950898-1961112 GCA_028555095.1 Dicrostonyx torquatus
TTTCATTTTAATAAACAATAAAATAATAGAATAAATGGACTTAATTTATAACTTTATTTGTCTTTTTTCATTAGTCATTCATTTATGGAACATAACCATGGCTTTTTTCTTTACTATTTTCAAATAGTATTCAATTGTGTAATTATATAACATTTTGCTACAAATATTCATCTGATGATGGGCACTAGAATTGTTTCTATTATTTTTTCCTATGAATCATGGCTTTGAATATTGGCATACATGGATATTCACATGTGTAAACATTCATATACATATACAATTTCATTATTCTTGCTATGTAATCAATAGATCCATTAAGTCTATTGTGTGAATTATGACAAAGTAGAAGTTTGTTCGAATTATTTTTCTAACTATCTTTTTTAATTTTCTAACTTTTCTAAGTAGCTACTTTGCTTTTTCTTTTGATTCTCAAGGAACAGTATTTCAATTTGTTTCTTTCCTGACTAGTGTTGTCTTTATAGATGCATAACTATTTTAAAGAATCAATTATTTTTACATCTGAAATTTGTATTTAGAGTGCTTGTCACTGGAAATGTACTTATGACAGGAAATCTTTAATACTGTAATTTTTCAATTATAAGTAATAGTAGAATTATTTTGCATAAGACGAAACTATGTAAGTATATATGTATATATAGCATATTCTATATATGTATATGCATATATAGCATATTCTTTCTTAAATAAAGTAAAAGTGGTTACTTTTACTACCACTATTGATTATACTAAATTACATATAAATGACGCTATTAGTTACTAGTAATTCACAGCTTTTGGTGCTTTGTAATAGATACATAGCTAGTAAGTTTATTTGTATATTTGTTTGTAGGATATGTTGTATATATGTTTAGAAGTTGTGTGTAAAGCTGCCTTTCTGTATATTTGCCTAATAATGAAGCTATAACAAAAACTTATGTAGTAATTAATAATATTATGTTTTATAATACATATAAAATATGCATTTTATTAAAATAATAATAATTTTTAATAAGATATGTAATTTCCCTAGCAATTAATGACATCAATAATAAATTAACACATAGAAATATTTTGTGGTACAATTTAGAAAAGGTAAGAACATGTAACAGGTGAGTAAACAAATTATTACTTAGATATGATTTTTTAAATCTTAATTAGAAGAAATTTTTATTTAATGATAAAATAAAATACCAGATGTTATGGAAACTCAATTGAAAAAGTTTGGCAATATCTTAAAATTGGCTGTAGAATTGTTTATTTGTAAATATTGACATCAACCATATCACAAATGTTAGGAAGAAACTGTGGTTTTAAAATGCAAATATACAATGCTTTTCCCGGAAACAGTTGTTTCATATTTAAATAAATAGTAGTGCATAAAAATGGAGTTAAGAATAAAAAACTAAATTATGAAGTTCTTCAATAATGAAACATTTATTTAGTAGGATAGAATGAAGTTGTGGTTTGTTAGAAATAGTAATGGGTTGTTCAGAATGATCTTCTGCTTCAATTTGGTCACATCTTCAAAGGCCTGAGTTCTCTTCCTCTAATTCGGAAAGCTTGACTAGCATGAATCCCTCAGTTAACAAAGCTAAAAGAATAATTTTACAATAAAAAGTTTTGTAGCTAAATTCAATTAATTTTTACCAAGGACTATACTAACCTCAGGTGAAATGTATTTCTACATTTAGAATTAAATTAGACACCCAAATTCTCCAATGGAATAATACAGTTCAATTATTTCGGATTAGTCAAGATGGTAGGTAAATTTGGTCTCCAAATTTCCATATCATATGTTAGAAATATGTTTTAAATCATTAAACCACTCTGTATACGTGATTTAGCAAAATAATTCTATAAAAATATAGACTATGATTGTATTTGGTGAACTCAAACATCTACCAAACAAGATCTAAAACTAGTAGCTGAATGAAACTTTAAAGCAATATAAATAGTGGGTGTTCCATTTCTAGAACTACTAGTGGAGATGAGAAATACACAGTTAATTTTATCAGCTTACATGTGATCACTTGCCCTTTCATATCTTGAAACAAAGTGTTATTCTGATAGGCTTTACCTGAATTAATAATAGATGTTGTCCTTAAGAAAGGGCATAGGAATTTTCTTATGGGCAGGTGCAGGCATGTTATTAGAATTAGCAGCATCCGAAAATAAAGGAGGGAAGCAGTAGATTACAGAGTTCACTGTCTTCTCCTTGGACATTGTCTTTAACTAGCTTTTATTTGTCTTCAATTACTGCATCACCTTCCAATACATTGTCTTGTAGACACAAATACCCATTCCAATCTTTCTATATATTTTATGTGATGCTTAGTATTTAACTCCATACATCACATTGTTTCTTTGTCTACTAGCTTCCTAAGAGACTCTTCTATTCAGTCATTTAAAGACAAGAAGAATTGCAAGTCAGGACAAGGGAAAATATGCTCCTTCCACAATTTTTGTAATTTTTCTAACTTCCTATTGTCTTCCTCTTATTCTATGTCTCATCCAGTACATCATGTATCATATGATATATGATCACATAGTATCATACATATCATATATATATATATATAATATTAGTACCTCAACTACTGAACTAATTTAGTTTCTAAACCAACTGGTTTAACTGCTTCCTTAAAGACAAGAGAAGTTGTATATCTTTTGCATCTTTGGATAAGTGAATCTAATACTAATGAGAACTCTTCTTTAAGCTTCCAACTTTAATAATTCACAGTACCTTTCTTTATTCATATATCCTAGAAGTTAAAATTATGTTCTGTCATTTTAAATCTTTATGAAAATTTAATGGTCATTGTACATTTTAGACACTGGTAGGTTAATCTTGGCCATTAACTTGACTGCATGTGGAAGCAACAAAGAGATTAACCTTTGGTCATGTCTTTGGAGAATTTTTATGATTCTGTGAACTGAAATGGGAAAGCCTATCCTGAACATATGCAGTAGCTTCCAAAGGTCCAGATAAAAGGGGATCTATCAAAAAGATTTTCAAGTTTGTCTGTTTACCACATGTTTTTCTGGCATGTTCATCCACCTCATGCTGCTACTGCAATCCTATCCTCCACTGGCACCCCAACTCAGCATTGTCATCTTTTCAGTGGGGACAAAAGGTCAGTAACTCTACCAGGATTCCTTCCCTCCATCTGGACTTCAGTGGTAAACTGAATTCAGAGGCATCCAGCCTCATGAATGAGCAGTTACATGTTTTCCATCTCTCCAGTGTAGACTGTTACCCTTGTACTGTGCAGACAGTATTGTATAAGCCAATCTAATCATCTCATCTCCTTTAATATATTCATCCTGTCAATCCAGTTCCTCCTGTTCATTCTGGATAATTCTAACTGCATTTTCAGAACCTTACATATAGTTAATTACTTTATTAAGTTCTTTCATATATTTTAATTTCTGTCTACTGTTTATGTTCTAAAAAGAAATTTGTCACAGTAAAAAAAAGCCATCAAATAAGGTTGAGTGAGTAATGGTCATGCTATGATGTTCTGAAACCTTTCAGCACTTCCAATGAAACATTGTGAATCTTTGAAATGACTTAAACCAAATATTGTATATTACAGTGAAATTCCTACTGACATATCAATGATGATAACTCAGAGATCTGGGATGCTGATTGAGTATACTGTGGTGCCAACAGAAATTAAGTGATGTGTTCAGATCTTTAATTTCTCAGATCAATTACTTTCAGTAAATCTTTAGTGACTCTATGATTATTATAAAACTCTGAAGGGAAATAGAGCTGAAAACAAAAATTACAGCTGAAAAGTAAGCATGATTTTAACTGCAGTGTCACAAAGTGGCAGATAGCATCTGATTTCCATTTCTTTCACATGCATATCCCAACAACTATGGGATATAGAGCATCTAATCCAGAGAGCAGAAGATTATTTCCTCTCAGATAAAGCTGAAGAATTCAACTGGTTGAAACTTTCTGAAATGCTATGGACAGTGAACACAGTTTTTTCCCATCAGTATTAAGAGCTATTCTTGTTTGATAGTCCTATGATATCATTAGTTGTAGTTTCATTGCTAATTTGTATATTTTATATGAATATCAATTGTAAGACTTTTACTATGTTCATAAGCAGAGATAAAATATAAATTGTAAGTTGTTAATTCAAAGAAGTCATTGTAGATAGTGAATTTATCATGATTCTAATAGCCTGTACTCAGCAGGAAAGTATAAAAATCCCACAAGGATAAAAATCACTAATGCACTCGAAGGTTATTAAGATTTCATTAATCTATGTTATAAGAAGCATGACTTATTCTGAGAGCAATAGTAGATTAAAGGAGATAAAGAAAATAATACATTAGATAGAAGTTACTAAAATTCAGGTATTTCTTAGATATGCTGAGTTACTGTTGATACCTTGAGCATCTGTAAATTTTTGGATTATTATGCTGTTTGAATGAAGTTTTAAAACACAACCTTCAGTTGGAGTTGGAAATGCCAGGATTTTCCTCCTAGCCAAAATAAAGTTATACAAATAATTAATTAAGAATATTTTATGTGATCATTTTATATATAACAAATATTTTTATCACCTCCATACAGATTCTCTCAAGAAAAAGGGGATATTTAATTCATAGGAGTACTAAGAAATATGTTAGCAAAAGAAGCATACATATCTCTATGTGTTGGAGAAGGGCGCTAATTAGTTCTTGGCCGCTTAGCCTCGAAATAGTCACACAGAAACTGTATTAATTAAATCACTACTTGGCCCATAGCCTCTAGCTTCTTATTGGCTAACTCTTAGATATTAATTTAACCCATCTACATTAATCTGTGTATCACCACAAGGTCGTGGCTTACCAGCAAAGTTTCTGCATCTGTCTCCTTTTGGACTACATGGCTTCTCCCTGACTCCACCTCCTTTCTCTCAGAATTCAGCTTAGTTTTTCCCACCTAGCTCTGCTCTACCCTATCAGGCCAAGTCAGTTTCTTTATTAACCAACGGTATTCACAGCAAACAGAAGGGAATCCTACATCATCTATGTTTTACTTTGATTGCTGTCTTTAGATGACAGAAATGGTGATAAACATAGTATCACAGTGGAGCTTTTGGATATAGAATGAACCCCTAAGTTCCAAAAACCATACTTTTCTCCAGAGCACTATTTTGTTTTCTAGAAAAAAACAAAAAACAAAAAAGCAAACCTGTAGTGGAATTTGAACACTGTTAACTCAAGGAAATATTGTGGGTAGCAAACCCATCATATTTCTAATTGTATGTACTCAGGTTGCTAAATCTTCACTTGTAGAACAGAATTTAAGTTCAGGTAGAAAGAAAAAAAAAGTAAATGATAATGTTTTGTTTATGAAACTTGCATAACAAAACCAGTCACATACCTAATGAATATAAATTAAAGAAGTTAAATTACTTTTGAAAGAACATTGCACCATTGCTCCACGTATAGACAAAAGCAAGGTCTAGGAAATTATTTTCTAGAGAAAGTAGCAGCCATTTCCTAGAATGATTACACATTAAAGATGAATGTATGCCTTTACCTATTGGTAATGAAATAATCTCTTTGACTTGCTGGCAAATCATGAAGGTTAAAAAATTCTATAATTGTTCCCAGTTTATCAGGCAAGAAGATTTTGCTTGATTAAGTAATAAGTGTGACCTGGGTCTAAAGTTGTATCACAGCTTAACATTAGTTTAGATGCCTATAATTGTCTTCCTAGTTACTAGATGCATAATAGAAATGTTTCCAGTTGGCAAACTGAAGTCTTTCTCTTTTACTGTCTAACCAGTGATACAGAATCATCATAAAGGACTGAACTGGAAGCTTCTAAACTTCGTTACCAATAATGTACTAAAGAAGTACTGCTGAAAAATTGTTCATATAATCATCTTTAGTTTCTATGGATGATTGGATTCAACTCCCCTGTGGGTACCAAATTATCAGGTACTCATATGCCTCATATAACCTGTGTGCTTGTTCTTCAATTACACTATTTCTGGAATACCTATAATACCTAATATTGCATACTTGCTATGTAAATAGGTGCTGTACTATGATGCTAAGGCAGGGAATCTCAACCTGTGAATCATAACCCTATTGAGTTTGCTTACTAGATATCCTGAATATCAGATATTTACATTAAAATTCAAAACAATAACAAAATCACAGTTATAAAATAATGATGAAATAACTTTATGAGTGCGATCACCACAACATGAAGAAGTGTATTAAAGGGTTGTAGCATTGGGGAGGGTGAGAACCTCTGACCTCAGATTAATAAGAATAAAGGTCTATAAGTGGTCTGTGCTGGTAAATTTTTAAAAATATTTTTAATAAGCTGTCAGTTAAATCTTCTAACGTACATGGATACAAAGGACCACTAGAGTTAGATTGATTATCCATCTCTTAAAATATGAGTCATCAGTTATACCACAACAAGTTTGATTTGGTTCCTCTATTTGATTAGGAGAAAGGTAAACTTTGAAAATTTACCCAATGTATTGACTGGATGACCTGCATTTGCTGCTTTTAGCATTATATATGTATATACATTCAAAATGAATTGAAACATATCTGGACATTTGTATATGCAGATGTTAAATTCTGGAATATTTATCCATGCTATGTATCAATTGAAAAAGCTGCTCAAAACTGCAGTTTTCTTTTTTTCATTTTTTAAAAAAGAAAACAAACTATATTTTTCCATTATAAGTACCAATTCAAGATCCCACTCCTCCCATTCCCTCCATATACTCCCCCGCCCACCCACATCCAATCCTCAGAGATGATAAAGCATGTTGCTTTGGAGAAGGTCCAAGGCCCTCCCTACTATATCTAGGCTGAGCAAGGGATCCATCCAAAGAGAATAGGTTCCCCAAAAGCCAGTACAAGCAGTAGGGATAAATCCAAGTGTAGGAGGGAGGTTGCTTGTTGGTTCCTGGTCACCCGGTTACTTAGACCAAAAATAATCACACAACAATCTGTATTAATTAAATCACTGCTTGGCTCATTAGCTCTAGCTCTTTATTGGCTAACTCTTACATATTAATGTAACCCACTTCTATTACTCAGTGTATTGCCATGTGAATGTGGCTTACTGGCTAAAGTTTCAGCATGCTTGTGCTCCATGGCTTCTCTCTGACTCCCCCTTTCTTTCTCCCAGCATTTAGTTTAGTTTTCCCTGTCTACCTAAGTTCTGCCCTGCTATAGGTCCAAAGCATTTTCTTTTTTCATTAATGGTAAACACAACATAAAGAGGGAAATTCCACATCGTCCAAATGCCACTGCCAGTGGCCTCCCAGTCTGCTCCAGCCATGCAACTGTCAACCACATTTAGAGGGATAAGTTTGATCCTATGATTGTTCCTTCTCAGTCAGGCAGGTGTTGTTAAGCTTCACTTGAGAGGGTCAACACAATTCTTGGCTTAGGACTCTACTAGGTCTTTTGCTTCACAGTGTCCACAGTGATCTTAGTAGTTTTGATAGCTTATGCAAGTTTATATTGCAGCACTAACAATTGGGCTGGCAGAATTTATACAAAAATGTAGTAGTTTGCATTGCTCAGTAAAAACATATGTGAAACGAAAGGTGATATATAACGTTCAACAATATTGTGGAGTCTGCTACCTTCAATATCTTCCTGAGATAATAATGAGAAACAGCATCCTGCCACTTTTTGAAAGACAATTGATTTCTTTTGCGCAGCTACCACTAGAAAGAGGTATATTGCTGAGCAGCTATTTTGTATGAGGAGAATCCTGCATTCCACTGAAATGTAATGCTTTATACCATTTACAAAGTAACCTGTAAGTCAGCCAGTTTTCAGCTAAAAACAGAGCAAGCGATGGCTTAACAATAATTATAGGAATTACAGGCTGATGTGCAAGCACTTTGACTTATAATTACACAATACAACTCCACATAACATGACTGTGGCAAATAGAGATGCCTCATGGAGTTTCTAAAAGGATAAACAAAGTATCACAGTGAAGTCTTATATACTTTTGAGAAATAATTGTTTTCTTTTTGGATAACCTATACTCTTCTGATGGTGATTATAATAAAATAGTTCCACCCTAGCTAAGAATGGGGTATAGCAAAGTTTTCTTTATTTAGGGGTAGACTCAGAGGTCAGCAGTCCTCTGCATGAGCAGGGAACTGGGATCAAAACCAGCAGCCAAGGAACCACATGTTTTTAAAACTGAATATATAGTACATTTGACTATGCCCAAAGTGGGCCAGTATCTTAAAGGCTATTGGCTGAAGGATTTCCCACAGCACCTTCCCCTTTTGTCTAAAATAAAAGTTCAAAGCCTAATACAAAACTATATACAATAAGAGCAAACAACAAGTATAAAAATTAGAATTTCAACCAGCATAAACAATATCAAGCAAGAAACATATGCTAAATGTTTTATTAGTTATCCTATCCTAAGGAGTATAACTCTTGTATTAGAAATAAAAATTTTTTCAGGCACAGAAAAAATTTCAAAGCTTTCTTATCCCATCTCATCAAGATTTGGCCTTTCTTTCTTTCTTTCTTTCTTTCTTTCTTTCTTTCTTTCTTCCTTCCTTCCTTCCTTCCTTCCTTCCTTTCTTTCTTTCTTTGTTTCTTATCCTGCTTGTCCAGTCTGGACACTGTGGATTTTGTTAGAGGTCAATGCATGGGCAGTTCTTTGCACAAAGGCCAGTTTTTCCAAGAAGAAAACAAGCTCTAAGTGGAGTGCATGCAGTGCCCAACATTCTTTTGGGAATAGATCAGTGTTGCCAAGAGCAGTTGTGCTTCACATCAAAAGAGACCTAAGATATTAAAATGTCATCTTCTACTTTTCTTTGAAGTGGTTGGAGATCACCTATCTATGTGGAATATAAATCTCTATGTATCTAAAGAACCCGATTAGCCAGGTGGTGATGGCACACAGCTTTAATCCAAACTCAAGAGGCAGAAGCAGGCGGATCTCTGTGAATTCGAGGCCAGCCTGGTCATTAAGAGCAAGTTCCAGGACAGGCCCCAAAGCTACAGAGAAACCCTGTTAAAAAATAAATAAATAAAAAAATAAAAAAAACAACCAATAAAAAGAGAACTTGATCAGTCTAACTATATGTATGACAAACATGAGTCTACATAATTTCTACCTATACTCCCATCCTATACTATTTATAATTAACCCCTAATAGATGTCCATAACCCTGAGACAAACTTTGTTGGGAGAGGGGACGTCGTCTTTTAGAATTACTTCTAGTTAACATGGGAGTGATGTTATTTGTATGGGATCCTGTAAAAACTAAAATAATCATTAAGTTTAAGATTACTGTCTGGTATAATTATAAATACTCTCTGAGTAGTCACTAGAATTTTCTTTGAAGTTTTTGTTTGGACCAGAACATGTAAGAAGCTGCACCATTTCAGCTCCCCAAGTTGGAATGATTTCGAGCAGCAAGTACCCAAAACCAATCTTAAGTAGCGCTATCAGCAGCATGACATCATATCAACCAGGTGGTGTCATTGTGGTGAGAAACAATCTTTTTTTGGAAACTTTAAAGATTACTGAAGCACAATTTATTATTCATTGCGGGAAACTTAGACATTATCAATATAGACATATATTCAATGAAATGTATTATAGAGACAAAAATAGGCATGGGGAGAAGTCTTCTCCAGTGGAAACAAGCACAGAACCCCTTCCCCATTGTAGCACATCTTCTGGTTTTCATTTTGAGGTCAACATAGTCTTGAAATACACCAGCTGATTTAATATAGAAGTTTCATTTTATTATTCAATGTCTTTTTTGTCATTGTTCCTTTTTATTAGCATTAAGAAAAGCTTTTTAAATTGTTTTTACTGAGTATGTCTTTTTCTCCACTCCCTTCCCTTCCTCTACCCTCCCTTTCTACCCTCTCTCATAGTATCCATGCTCTCAATTTACTCAGGAGATCTTGTCTTCTACTTCCCATGTAGATTAGATTCATGTATGTCTCTCTTGGGGTACTCATTATTGTCTAGTTTCTCTGGGATTGTGAACTGTAGGCTGCTTTTTGTTTGTCTTATGTCTAAAAGCCATTTATGTGTGAGTACATAGTATATTTTTCTTTCTGGGTCTGGGTTATCTCACTCAATATGATGTTTTCTAGATCCATTCATAAGTGTGAAAATTTCAAGATGTCATTATTTTTTTCTGCTGTGTAGTACTCCATTGTGTAAATAT